>VDFB02052917.1:0-26623 GCA_007258455.2 Sequoia sempervirens
AAAAAGGGTGCTTTCCAACAAACTATGGGTTCTTGGAAAAAAATCTATCAAAGGATAATAGTAAGCAATAACATAGACAAGGTAGTGAGTAGTTTGAAAAAATGCCTCAAAGAAATATGGTCTCATGGTGATGGAATGGCATTCCATCACCATGAGACCACATTTCTTTGAGGCATTTTTTCAAACAACTCACTGCCTTTTCTATGCTACCACATTCTCCATACATGTCTACCAAAGAATTTTATCAAACTACTTGAAATTCCTTGATGCTATGGCTAAAAGCCTAAAAAAGGTGTGTTGTGCAATTTTTGCACACATGCCCCACCAGAGGCAAGGACTCTCTTTTTTCTTTTGCATCTCTACATCTTGGCTTGGTCAAATTTTTGGTTTTGCTCTTCTTGGGAGGTTATTTTGGGATTAAGTCTAGATTGGATTTGATGGGGGCAATATTTTGAGGCTTTGGGGGAAATTCGCCTACCTTGGAATTGGAAAATGGGGATTTTGAAGTGAATTTTCAATGTTATATGTAAATCTTTTTTTTGCACCCTTGGATAGAGGACAAAAAATTAGGTAGGGTTGCTTTTTGAATTTTTTGAAAATTCCTTCTAGAAAAAAAGCTATGAGGTTTATGGGATTTTGACCTTGCTTGGAAATCCAGGTATTTCCATCCTTAATGGAAAACCCCTAACTTCTGATTTCCACGAAGGGGTGGAAATCCCGAAATTGTCCAAAAATAGAAAATTTCAGTATCATATGTAAATCTTTTTTGCACCCATGGATAGAGGACGAAAAATTAGGTAGGGTTGCTTTTGGAATTTTTTGAAAATTCCTTCTAGAAAAAAAGTAATGAGGTTTAGGGGATTTTGACTTTGCCCGGAAATGGGGATTTCCATCCCTGGTGGAAATCCATGGCCCCTAGGATTTATTCCTATGGGAATCTGAACCATCAGCCTCTTGAGGTACCTAAAAGGTTATTATTTCCTTTTTGGGGAGTTTCAGAACCAGGAATTCCCTCACCTTTGAAATCCTCGAAATTTTTAAAACTTTGTCATTTCCTAAAATGCATGTAATTGAGAAGGTTGCATTTCTGCTAATAAGTCCGAAACTTTCCAAAATGGTTTTTCCGAGAAATGAAATTTTTAAAATGAATTTTTCCAAACATTGGAATTTTCAAAGAAAGGATTTTTTTTTTTTTCCAAAGGGAAATTTTCCAAGTATAGGTTTTCTAGAAATGAAAAATTCCAAAATGGTTTTTATTTTAGAAATGTTCCCCAAAAATGAAATTCTTGAAATGAGGGAAAATTTTGAAAATAAAAAATTTCCAAAAATGGAAAGTTTCCATACAAAAATGTAAGTTTTTTTTTAAAGGCTAAAATTTTATTTGGATTGGATTTTTAATATGTGAGCTACTAATGATATCTTTTTTTTAGAATTAAATAAATCAAACGGGGGACTTGCATATGGATTCATGCCAAAAGGGAAATCTGTAAGAGTTCAATTTAAATATTAAAAGTGGGGCCTGCATAAGAATTCATGCCCAAACTGTCTACAGCTAGAAGGAGTTTCTGGAAGACATGTGAAGCTAATTTCATCATCCAATCAGAATTTTCATTAATGACAAGCTGGCATAATATTGTTTTCTCATTGTTCCATGATGTAACTATTTTTATGTAATTGGATGATGTACCATGAGCTCCCAAATTAAATGTAACTGTTGGATGCTTCTAGAAGTGCAATTTATGCCATTGGATTGATTTAATCTTGGCCTTTGTTTCAAAATGTAATTTTCTATAAAAATCCAGTGCCTTCTCATTTGCAAATGGTTAGATTTAAGATGTAAAAGCTAGAATTGGCTAAGTTAGGAGTTAGATTCTGCAAGTTAGTAGCTGTAGTAGAGGAGAGAGAGTGAAAAATTGTTATGTAATGCTAGAGATGTGAATGCAATTGGATTGTTGATTTGGAAAGCTTTGTGTTACACTTTGACAGTTCATAGTTTCTTGTTCTTGATTCTCAAATGTTAGATGTTAGATTTTAGTTCTTTTGCAATGATGGTGAAATGTTAATGATGTTGATCAATCTCTGGTCCATACTTTTAGCAATTTGTTGATTGTAATTTGCTGTGTAAAGTTAGTCTAGGCCTTATTTTGTGCTAAGTTCAATTATGGATGCTTGTTTACATTGCGCCAGTTATTGGGTATGTGGATAAATATTCATAGTTTGAAAATCTTCAGTTTCCTTAGAAGATTGCACCATTTCTACAAAGTTGTGGGCTTGTCCTTGATCAAGCAGAGATTGGTTTTATTGGAGATCTATCCATTTGTAACATTCATCATTATTGTGATTGATCTTAGGAGTTAGTTTAGAATAGAATCTCTATCAACCTTTTTTATTTTGTTGTTTCTTTATATCTGGGTTAGTTTTAGGATTGAAGGCATCACCATATTGTTACATATGATGAAAGCACACTTCCAACATTGTTCATGTGTAAGGCCCCTTGTGATTACCATCATTTTCACATTTATCACTAAGTTGTTTATGCATTGTCAAGATATGACATTAGAGACCTTGGGTTTATCTCTTGAGGCTTCTTGATAGAGATTTACCTTTCAAGAGAGATAGGATACTTGTATCTTGTCTGAGTTGTTGTTGTGCAAAAAACATTATCAACAGATTGGCACTAGAAGGAGGGCTAAATGAAGGTGACATAGCTAGATTTATGATGAGCCTTTATGTTGAAAATCTTAGATATGATAGATCTCTAAATTTGAAAAGTTCAAATTCTGAGTCAAGATGGAAAAGTAGTCTTATGTTTTTCATGATGGAAACGGTCTTCAAATTGATTTTCCTCAACTCTATGAGTCTCTAAATAAGAGATTGGATCTTTGAAATAGTAAGGGTTTGCATCACTACGCATTATCAAATAAGTGCAAAATTCATAATACCTGTAGGCACAGTGAATGGGAATGCTTGGACCTTTTGGGTAAAATTGAAAGGATTTTGCAAAGAGGTATTTTTGTGAAAAACCTGCCTAAACCACTAGCTTCTATAGATTTAGAGTTTATCGATGCTATAGTTGAGACATTTACATACATAGTTGAAGATTATCTTACTGGTGGTAAGGGTTTGCAAGATTTCATCTCATCTAAATGGTGTAGAGTTCATAATGCGGTCTACTCTGAGTTCACTTGTCGATCATGTGTGGACATCATCATTAAAGTTGGAAGATACCTGGAGTGGAAAGAAAAATTCAAACAAAGAATGCATTACAGAGGAACCAACAAATTTTGAATCAAGAGATGATGTTGTAGCTAATGTGGAGGTGGCTCTGGAAGGGACTAAATGTAAGGGAGACAAATCTGAGGCATCAGAGTTAATAGAGGAACATTTAAGTGAAGAGCTACCTGTAAAGATCAAGGAGGATGTTCTTATAGAGGTTAGTCAGATTTCTAAAAATTCAGTGGAGGATGAGCTGGAAGAGAAAGGAGTTACCATGCACATTCCTCCCATCCAGGATGAAGATTCAATACAGACTAGATTTGAAGAGTTTGTTGTCAAATTTATAAAAGATTGGTGAAGCCTAACTTACGGTGTCTACCTAGAGGAGTTGTTGTTACCAGCTTGGTGCAAGATACATGAGAAAGAGCATTTAGAAATCACATGCTTCTAGTTCCAAGCAGCCATAAAAGAAGTGGAAGAACAAATAAAACTGCCACAACATATGAGGGATACACATAAAAATACATCAAACAAGTCTCCAATGGAAGAATTTCAACGAGTTGATGAATATCTCAAAAAACATGAGGAAGCACTTAATGGAGTGGTCAAAATTCCTGATGACTGTGATCAAGAGTCTAAACCAATGCCAACAGAGGAAGAATTCAGGGAGTTCTCTCATTTATCAAATTCTATTTTTTCTCTATTTGTTGATTAATTAAGCATTGAAAATTTACAAAATTTATCCATCAATGATGAGATAGCTAATGTGGCTCATATTGATATGCAGGAAAACTTGAAGGATGTTGAAAATAGTAATATTATAGTCATAATTGATGGGCTTGATCACACAACTGCAAGTGAAAATGTGCTTAAAGGCCAACCTGTGATGCTTCTTCATGAGCATCCTACTAAGACATTTGTTGTGCATGACAAGGCTTCTACAATTTCCTCACTAATTCCTCATGGAAGTACTCCACAAGTGAAAAGTTCCATGATGTTAATTCTAAGTTTGTTCAATTTGAATCTCACCCTACACTACTTGTTGATAACTATGTTTTTGTTGTACATGTTTTGAATGCAAGAGGAATACTACACCATCAGTGGAGACCTCCTGATGATACTAGGATCAACTCTTCACAATTGGAGGGTAGTGAACACAACATTCATTTTAAACAAGAATCACACTAGGTTGTTTCTTTCCTTACTATGAATTTTGAAGCTTATCAATTTGATTATGGAGGTCTAGGAAAGACAACTTGCATATGGATTGATCATGGTTTCAATGAGTTGCCTTAGTTGCTAATTATTCCTATTGATGAGGTTGAGTTTGAATGTTGCATTATTGAGCCTTAAAGATGAATTTCCATTCTTGAGGACTATTACCATCACCTTGTTGCTTGTCCATGCATTAATGAATTGTATGGGGGTGGGTCTCAGTTCACCCTATCTGATAATGAGTTGTTGTGAGTCTCTTTGTATATAGTTTTATTTGAATAAATGTAGGTTTCCTTGCTACTCTTTTAATTTTGTCTGCTTTTTGTTTTCTCTAGGATAGATAGCTTTAGTTTATATTTCTTTGCCTTGCTTTTGGTTTGCTTCTATTTTGGTTAGGTTGGGTTTTGATTTGGTTGTTGCTTTTCTTCTTTGGATTGGGTTTCTCTAATTTCTGGTTGGGGAAATGTCTTTCCTGCACAATAATTATTCATTATCTAGGACTGTTCTGAGTATTCTACTAATGGAATTTAATCCCATGTCTTCAATTAATGGTCAAGACTTTTCGTTAGTATCAAGCAGTCTTAATGTTTGATTTAAAGAGGATGGGTCATTGGTTTGATTTGAACTTGAAGTATTCTGAAATCATATATCTTTCATAAATCTTAATAATCCTGAGGTTGCAGTAGGGTCTTTGTAAGGTCTTGTTAGGTGAAAAATATTATTTCTGCTTTAGTACTACTGTGGTTCTCAGCCTTGAGTGTGAACTTCATTGTTCACAAGTTGAAATGAAAAAAGTGAAAAGAAAAGAAATATCAAAAGAAGGAAAAAATAAAATATTGAAAATCAAAAGAATGAATTCAACTTATCAGGAGTATCTGAATATCTCTATCAGGGCAATGGATGTCTGGTTGGTAGTAGAGCTATGTTTGAGAGAATCACAATGATAACCTCGTAGGGGCTATGGGTGCCTGACTGGAAGCAAGGCTCTATAGAGGTTGCTTTTTGAGTTAGAATCTTTAGGTAGCCTAACTTGACTGAGCTTGGTTTTTGCAGTAGCCCAAGGAGGGAAATAAACTCACTTGCACACACTTGGATTTTAAGTTTATGGAAGGTTCAGTCTACCTTTGGTCTTGATTCTTTAATCTTGCATTTTGATTTGTTTGTCAGATAGGGAGATCGAAACCAGAGAATCTGGGTTCTTGATTCTAGTTTGTCATCAAAATGCTCTAGAGCATTTTCCTAGTAGGAGTCACCATTTGTTGTGCAATTTTTGCACACATGCCCCACCAGAGGCAAGGACCCTCTTTTTTCTTTTACATCTCTGCATCTTGGCTTGGTAAAATTTTTGGGTTTGTTCTTCTTGGGACGTTATTTTGGGATTAAGTCTAGACTGGTTTTGATGGAGGCAATATTTTGAGGCTTTGGGGGAAATTCACCTACCTTGGAATTGGAAAATGGGGATTTTGAAGTGAATTTTCAATGTTATATGTAAATAATTTTTGCACTCTTGGATAGAGGACATAAAATTAGGCAGGGTTGCTTTTTTAATTTTTTTGAAAATTCCTTCTAGAAAAAAAGTTATGAGGTTTAGGGGATTTTTACCTTGCTTAGAAATCTGAGTATTTCCGTTCTTGATGGAAATCCGCTAACTTTTGATTTCAGCAGAGGGTGGAAATCTGGTGTCCAGAAATAGAGGAGATTACTTGTCATGCATGCCTTGTCCATTTTGCACCCACATGGATAGAGGACAAAAAAAGAATTTAGGCAAAAGGGAGTTGCTTTTTGAATTTTTTGAAAATTCCTTCTAGAAAAAAAGAGATTCACGAGGTTTGAGGTTGCGATACCTTACAGGAAATGGGGGATTTCCACTCCATCCACAGGTGGAAATCCCTATTTTTGAGAAATATTTCAATCCTTGGTGAGTCCTCCTAATTCCGAGGATTTTAGATCCTACCTCACGAGAATCTAGATTTCCATCGGCTTCTTGAATTTTACCTAAAGGTTATTATTGCGCCGAGAGTTTCATGGACCCGCACGGGAATTCCTCACCTTTGGAAATCTCAGAGTTGTCACCTATCGACCCCTAAAATTAAATGTAATTCGAGAGATTTGTTTGTTTTGTTTGTAGAATAGAAATTTTCAAGGCTCATTTAAAAAATGATTTTTCAAAAATGATTTTTCCCAAAATGAAAATTGCTTAGAAGTGGAAAATTTCCAAAATGGAATTTAAAAATAAATTAGAGAATGTTCCTCAAGAGAAATGAACTTCCTTAAGGATGAGGGAAAATTTCAAAAATAAAAAAATTCCAAAAATGGAAAGTTTCAATAAAAAATGTAAGTTCTTTTTTAAAAGGCCAAAATTTTATTCAAGTTTAATTTGGATTGGATTTTTAACATGTGAGCTACCAATGATGATATCTATTTTTCAAGATTAAATAAATCAAAAGGGGGATTTGCATATGGATTCGTGCCAAAAGGGAAATCTGAAAGAGTTCAATTTAAATATTAAAAGTGGGGCCTGCATAAGAATTTTTGCCCAAATTGTCTACAGCTAGGAGTTTCTGGAAGACATGTGAAGCTGATTTCATCATCCAATCAGAATTTTGATTAATGACAAGCTAACATAATATTGTTTTCTCATTGTTTCATGATGTAGCTGCTTTTATGGAATTGGATGATGATGTACCATGAGATCCCAAATTAAATGTAACTGTTGGATGCTTCTAGAAATGTAATTTATGCCATTAGATTGATTTAATCCTAGTCTTTGATTCAAAATGTAATTTTCTATAAAAGGCTAGTGCCTTCTCATTTGCAAGGGGTTAGATTTCAAAAGATGTAAAAGCCATAATAGGCTAAGTTAGGAGTTAGATTCTGCAAGTTAGTAGTTGTAGTAGATGAGAGACACTGAAAGTTGTTATGTAATGCTGGAGAAGTGAATGCAATTGGATTGTTGATTTGGAAAGTTTTGTTACACTTTGACAATTCGTGGTTTCTTGTTCTTGATTCTCAAATGTTAGATGTTAGATTTTAGTTCTTTTGCAATGATGGTGAAATGTTAATGATGTTGATTGATCTTCGGTCCATACGTTTAGCAATTTGTTGATTGTAATTTGTTTTGAAAGTTAGTTTGGGCCTTATTTTGTTCTAATTTCAATTGTAGATGCTTGTTTACATTGCGTCAGTTATGTGGATGAATATTCATAATCTAAAAATCTTCTATTTCCTTAGAACATTGCACCATTTCTATAGAGTTGTGGGCTTGTCCTTGATCAAGCAGAGATTGGTTTTATTGGAGATCTTTCCATTTGCAACATTCATCATTATTGTGATTGATCTTAGGAGTTAGTTTAGAATAGAATCTCTTTCAACCCTTTTTCTTTTGTTGTTTCTTTATATCTGGGTTAGTTTTAGGATTAGAGAAAATGCCGCCATTGTGATAAAAGTACCTTCCAACATTGTTTCATTTAGCAGGGCCCCTTGTGATTACCAACATTTTCATCACTTCAGTTTGTTTATAAATTATCAGGGCCTAACATTAGAGACCTTAGGGTTATCTCTTTGAGGGCTTCCTAATAAGAGATTTACGCTCCGGGAATAGGATGCTTTGTATCTTGTTTGAGTTGATTGTGCAAAAACACCATCAACAAGGTCTTTCCAACAAATGGATGCTTGGAAAAATCTGACAAAGAAAGCAGCCAGTAAAACGTATAGACTTAAGACAATGAAGTGGTTTGAAAAAATTCCTCCAAGAAATGTGGTCTCCAATGGTGCCATTCCATCACCATGAGACCACATTTCCTTGAGGCATTTTTTCAAATAGCTCAATGCCTTTTCTATGCTACCACATTTTCCATACATGTCTACCAAAACATTTAATCAATCTACTTGCACTTTCAGCACTTTATAATGGATAAAGGCTAAATTGATTAACCGGCAAACTATAGCCGGATGCTTATAAAAATATATTAAATCATAATAATAGTAAGCAATAACATAGAAAGAAATGGTAGTTTTTGAAAAATTCTTGAAGATGTACCTCCATAAGTGAAGTAGAATGCCGGTTTCAAATACCGCAGGACCACATTTCTTCGAGAATATTTTCCAGGCAGCTCATCGCTGCCTTTTTCAGCCGCTACACATTTTTCATACATATCCACTTACGAATTATTATTTTTCCATCATTAGACTTCGCCGGGCACCTTGTTGCTTTATAACTAGTAAAGCTGAAAGGTGCTCCAGCAAACTACATGGATTGCTTTGGAAAAAATCTATCAAAGCATAAACAGTAAAACAATACTTAGAAGACGAGCAATGAGTAGTTTGAAAAAATTCACTCGAAAGTAGGTTATCCTTAGAGGCGTGGAATGTCATTCCGTCTGGCGGGAACTTCAACTACTGAGGCATTTTTTCAAACAACTCACCGCCTTTTCTATGCTACCAAATTTTTCATACATATCTACCAAAGTATTTTATCAAACTACTCACTTCCTTGCTACCATGGCTAAAAGCCTAAAATAGGTGCTTTCCAACAAACTATGGATGATTGGAAAAAATCTATCAAAGCATAATAGTAAGCAATATCATAGTCAATGTAGTGAGTAGTTTGAAAAAATTCCTTAAAGAAATGTGGTCTCATGTTGATGGAATACCATGACACATTTGTTTGTAATGGAATTTCATCACCATGAAACCTCATTTCTTTGAGGCATTTTTTCAAATAGTTCACTACCTTCTTTATGCTACTATAGTTATCGTACATGTCTACCAAAGCATTTTATCAAATGGTTCATTGCCTTGCTGCTATGGATAAAAGCCTAAAAACATGTGCTTTCAAACAAGCTATGGATAGGGAAAATAGTAAGCATGATAGTTAGAAATATATAGTTTAATAAGTACTCAAAATTTTGTTCATTATCTCATACATTATAAGCCATAGCATGCATCACTATTGTAGTTTTCATGATTAAATAATTTGTTGTTTTATTTTCAAATTTTGGAAGTGGATACACTTCCAAATGTTCATAGGGAAATGGAGCTTGGTGTTTCGTTTGCTATAGAATCCTCAATGCCTCTCATAGAGGTATGAGGAAAATTACTAAATTTTAATTTACATTCATTGTTATAGCTGGTTGTTAGTGAAAAATCAAACCATTATTGATTCATAGTTTAATTTCTCTTTGGATGGTTTCTATAGGGATTTAACACACCTCAACATGGGCACATGAATATTTTCCTTGAGGAGAGTGATCATCTAGTGGTGATAAATGATTATTTTGTTAAATATATTATTTTTTATAATGCAATTTCTATATATTAATGTCTTTACTTGTTATTGTAACAAATAAGGCTTGACCAAGAACTAAACCCTAGGAGGAGCACCAAGAGCACTCCTCGAATTTAGAATAAATCAGTGATATATCTATTTCCATCTGATCAACAAGTAAAGGGTGATAGTTTATTTTGAGAGCATGGAGAGCGATGAATTTTGATTCCAAAGCCCTTTGTCATATGCCTATATGGTATTTTTGTACATATTTTGTATTGGACATATTTGATATTATATGCCTAAATGGAATTCTCGTAAGCCTATATGGCTATTTTGTATATATTTTATACTTATATCAACCTATATTGATGTATGTCTAAATGGCTATTTGGTTAATAAAAATCTTTTTTATCTATGGTGTACATATTTGCATTATAAATCCACAATTCAATAGATATGAGTTATGTGTATTCAAGTGTATACTTTACAAATTACGTCTCTACTTTGTCACTTATGTGTATTCCAATGTATACTTTGCAACTTACGTGTTTTCATGCTATACCTTGTATTCATGCATATACTTTTTATTAATTTATGTATACTACCTATTTGTGTGTATACTTCAAGGCTTACATCTATTTGAGTACTTGTGCTTCCCTTATTCACATGTATGCTTGAATTATTCACACGTATACTTATTAATTGGTTAGCCCTAGCATTGATCATTGTTGTCCTTCATGGTTTGTCTTGAATATTTATTGATTGATGCTAAACAACTTTATTATTTGATGCTAAACAACTTCAATATTTCTAGGAATACTAGTAGAGTTACAAATTACAAAATTACACAAATTGAAAAGAAAACACTAACTCTATATAAATGCACTGATTATTAACTTGATAATTGATTAAAAATGAGTATAATATATATATATATCAAGAGATGAGCCTTTTAGAATAGCAACTGCCAAATAGAAAATAGGAAAAGCATTCCCAATACTTTGAAAGCAATAATCCACCCAAAATTATAACGAGAGATAAGGAAAATGAATCCACATAGGCATAACTAAATAAAGAATAGTTCACACTTCACAACTTGGTGAAATCATTTCCAAACTTAAAAGATATTAAAGATAAATAAGAATTATGATCTATATAATATATAATTCATACCTACTTTGATGACTACAAAATTTTCAACCATGGGCTTATCATGCTTTTTCAAATTTGGTAAGAAGGATTATCTAAGATCCTTGAGCAATGCATTTCCTAATGCTCCCTTGTTCTTACATATCTCAATTCAGTTTAATTCAAAGAGTTCCATCAAATTCTTTATCTAAAAGAAAAAAAACACATTTTCAACTGGTATTCCATGAAATGTTTCATAAAAAGATTCTAGTATATTTAATCTTTTGATTGGAACAACTCAATTAAGCAAAGAATACATAATCTTCACAACACTTGCAAAACATAATATTCATAGTAGATGATGAATAGTTAACTTCTTGAAATGTTATCATACAAACATTTATCTTGAATAGTCTTTAAACATGTTCACAACATAGTCCTCTTAGTATAGAATGAATTATTATGTTCTGGATCCATCACCATATAAAAATGTCAAAAGATGTCTATGTCAATTTTTTGCAATATTATTTCCTGTATAGGAAATGAACTTGGGAGAAAGCTTTATAATTTATAATACAAATAAGAAATGGACTTGGGTGAAAACTTTATTTATCACACCAAATAATAAATTTATGTGAGAGAATCACGTGTTTCTCTTAGAATTCAATTTTCAAGCATAAAAATCTTTTAAAATGAAAATGAAAAAATTCTTCACAACCAAAGTTGTTAATTCAGGAAAAATATAATTTTTCCAAGTTCCACCATTGTACACATTTACAATTGGTTATATATTGTTGTAAGGGAAAGGAGGATAATTAAAAAACATCTTGCACTTGCTATACTTGAGGATGATCATATGCTTTTGGTGTGGAAAACTCAAACTTCTCAACTATCATGTGAATGTTTCTCTTTTCAATTATTTTGCATGTCATCATAAGGGATCAAACTGGTTGAACATAGCTCAAAGTGATTCGGTGTGTTTGGTGTGAAAGAGGACCATGCCTATCATAAATGTACCCATCTGGATGTGTTGGAATAGTTCATTTGGTCACACAAGTTGTAGAATGAATGTTGCACCACTTTGCAACTTTACATTGCTTGCATTTGACACTTTTTCCATCAAATGAAAACTGGACACCACTAAAAAAGGACTTTGAGATAAAAAAAATTGAGAGAGGTTATTATAGAAGGGCCCAACATGAACCCATAGGCTTAGATGGAGAGTTTGTAAGTGTCATGGTTTCTGAGTAATATCCCATCAAAGATTGCTGCCATTTTGCATTTTAGACCCTTAAGGGATTGAATCAGTTGAACGCATCTTGGAGTGATTCAGTGTATATGGGTGAAAAATAGGACCATGCCTAGCATGAACATATCATTCTAGATGTGTTGTAATAGTTTGTTTTGTAACACGAGTTGCAGAACAAAAGTTGCACAACTTTGTAACTTTACACTACTTGCATTTGTCACTTTTTCCATCAAGTGAAAACTGGACACCACTGGAAAAAAACTCTGAGATAACAAAAACCAAGAGAGGTTATTGTAGAGAAGCCCAACATGATCCTATAGGCTCACACAAAGAGTTTGTAAGCAACATGGGTTCTAAGTAGTATCCCATCAAAGATTGTTTCCCTTTTGCACTTTAGACCCTTAAGGGATCGAACCAATTGAACATAGCTCAGATTGATTCAACATGTTTGGGTATGAAAGAGGACCATGCATAGCATAAAAATACCCATATAAATGTGTTGGAATAGTTCATTTGGTCAAACAAGTTGTAGAATGAAAGTTGCACCACTTTGCAACTTTACACTGATTGCATTTGACACTTTTTCCATCAAGTGAAAATTGGACACCATGGGAAAATGACTTTAAGATAATAAAAATTGAGAGAGTTTATTGTAGAGTGGCACAACATGATCCCATAGGCTCAGAAAGAGAGTTCATAAGCATCACGGTTTCTAAGTCGTAGCCCATCAAAGATTGCTACCCTTTTACACTTTAGACCCTTAAGGGATTGAGTTGGTTGAATGTAGCTCATAGTGATTCAACATGTTTGGGTGAAAAAGAGGACCATTCATAGCATAAATATACCCATCTGGATGCATTGAAACAATTTTTTTGGTCATATGAGTTGTAGAATGAAAGTTGCACCACTTTGCAATTTTATATTGCTTGCATTTGACACTTTTTTCATCAAGTGAAAACTAGACACCATAGGACAATGACTTTGAGATTAAATGTATTTGAGAGATGTTATTGTAGAGGGGCCCAACATGATCCTATAGGCTTATATGGAGAGTTTGTAAGAATTAAAATTTTCAAGTAATAGCCTATCAAATATTACAGCCATTTTGAACTTTGGATTCTTAAGGGATTGAGCTAGTTGTTCATAGCTTAGAGTGATTCGGTATGTTTGGGTGTAAAAGGGGAAAATGCCTCACATAAATGTACCCATTTTAATGTGTTGGAACAATTTTTTTAGTCACACAAGTTTTAGAATGAAAGTTGCACCACTTTGCAACTTTACACTATTTGCAATTGACACTTTTTTCATCAAGTCAAAATTGGACAGCACGGAAAAATGAATCCGACATAACAAAAACTAAGAGAGGTTATTAAATAGATTCCCTATGTTATCCCAATGCCTCAAATAGAATGCATGTAGCTGAAATGTTCTCTAAGTAATAGGCCATCAAAGATTGCTTCCCTTTTACAATTTGGACTGTTAAGCGATTATGTTGTATGAACTACAAATGTTTGAGGGCAAAAATAAATTTTAAAACTTGAGTAAATACCATTACAAATGTTTATGTGAATAGATGGTATGCTATATTGATATTGACATATAATCATTAGGTTGATTTGTTTTAATAAATGAAGTTTCTATAATAAGTTTTTCGATTGGTGCTAGTTATAACAAAGAGAGAATAAAAGAAGAAAAAGAATGATTGGTAACCAAAAATGGTTATTACACTCACTATATTAATAATATGGTGTTTACAATAAAATGAGATTTATTTGGTAGTCCTAATTCCTGTGTTTGTGCTACAATTGTCTAATATGCTTCATACACCATTCTAAAACCCAAGCGCTTGTACTTGTAGGCACAATGCTTTCTCAAAACTGTCAAGTGGTAATACAAAATCATGAGAAAAAATTAGACTATATGAATTCCAACACCCCACTTAAATCAACTATTGAATCAATGTGCCCCATTTTCATGCACACAAACTTAGCTTATAATATTCTCTCATAATAACCAAAAATATGATTCAAGGATGCCTTAGGTACTCCATTCTCATAGATCTTTTATAAAGTCACTCATACATTCAAGATTCTCTTATAATTTCTACATCATAGGTGCTCATGATGAGCTTAACTTCAAATGAATATCCTACATCATTTTTTTTGCATATTTTTGAGAAAAAATAAAATACCATTCAACTCTCTATCCTTTGCCATAGTTCTAAACATAAAGTGTGCTACATTTGCAAGTCTGATGACTTCGTCAATCACCTACATACATGATATAAACATTAGATGATAGTATTGGAATCATACAAATTAATGTGCATACAAGTAAAAATTAATAAGAAACAATGTGCATACTTACAAATTAATCTAACGAACCATCTGGGTCTGCTCTACTCTTTATTGTGTCAAGTATTGCCTCATGGTTAGACTCACACACTTCCACAAGGTCTTGTTCAAAGCTCTACCCCCATATTTGGTAAAATGGACATTGAATTCCATGAAAAGGTTTGAGTAGTGAAGAATCTTATGATGCATGTCAAAGTCCTGAAATAGCCAAAATTTAACACTCTTACCTGGGTACCTTCTAAGCCACGTTCTAGTAACAACAACTAAGCCTACATGGTATTCAATAATTTCTCCATCTATAACTAGGGCCTCCAAATTCTTTTTTTCCTCAACACAATGACACAAGTAATAATTTGTTTCCTCTCCATTTTCTTCATCTGTAATAACTGCATAAACATGCCCTGCATTGATATGTGTAGCAAATTAGATGAAATTAGTCAAATTTACAAATACATTACAAAGTAAGATAGCAATAAGAATTTAAAAAAATATGCAAGTACATATATTACCTGGTTCAACTAGATCTGACATGTGGTTAAACTCAACTTATGATTCCATTTGTGTTAGTTCCAATGTTGTTGGAGGGTGATATGTGTGAAGAGGGATAAGATAACTTAATGACCATTTCTCAACCCACTCCTTTGACTCGTAATCATCCCAGGATTGCATTATACATTAAGAACAAAAGCATTCCATCTTTCATGTATAGATAGTCCATGAACCTGCATTTGAACTAAGGAAAGAGTGTAGCTCACTTGATCCTATCAGTGTACAACAATTCTCATATGGTGCAATGTTAATATTTGTGAATGGTGGATCTAGACCTACACAAACATGAACAAACACAATAGTAGTCCATTATGCAAGTTAAAACCATCATTCCCCATAAGATTAATTTGAAGCATGAAAATAAGAAATAAATTGAAGAACACAAACAAAAGCTATTAAATCCTATTTAGATACTCAAAAATCCCATGGGGGAATTGGTGTTATTTTGATGTGAAAAATATCCCTTTTCCCAATCCCTTGCAAGCTTGAAGATGATCAATGGATGAAGATTGATGCTCCTTGATGAAATTTCTCCATAACCTAGCTATGAAATGATGAAAAACTATGAAAATGGATGACAATGGATGAAAGTTTCTCAAAACATGAAGATAATGATGTTGCATGAAGTTGTGGATGAGAATGACTAAGATTGTGGATCCAAAATCAATATGAGAGCCTTCTATTTATAGAAGAGAAGGATGGATGAATAGACCAAATGGATGAATATGGGATTAAACACCAATCAATAGCACAATGCTGTCAACATGAGAGTGGACAAAGGTGGATCACATTTGGATGAATGTGCACATTAATGCAATTAAGTGGAAATTCAAAATTGGAGAGGGTATGTGCAGGATCATGATGGGCCAAAAAGTGGCAATATGATGGGTATGTGGTTGACTCTTTTTACCCAAAATTGATGAAGCGAAAAGGTTTCTAAAGGAGATTCCAACTTTCCACTAATATTATGCTTTGCTTTTGAATTTAATAAGTAATTATTATTCATTTCTATTCAAATTATGACTAAATTCTTGATTGATAGGCTGATTAAAAAACATCTATAGCTTTCAAAGCGGTATCACATTTTTTGAATCAAAAATCGTCACATTCTATGCTTCACATACTATAGGATTAAAAATAAAACTTGAATTTCATGAAGTTTTGACCAAGTTAAAGGTCAAACATACGAGTTTTTATATTTTTAAAAGTTGTAATAAAAATTCACAATTATTTTACTTAGAAAAAAATTACAAAAATGCATCACATCAAGGCATAAGTCCTCTACTTATATCTAAAATCATTATAAATATTATCATTTTATTATGGTTAGGGTGGTTAGACAGACACCTACTTATTTTTTTCCCAAATTTAAATCTGCATTGAAATTTCAAATTTTCACCAAATAGATTTTTTCTTTTAAACAAAACTAGTAGTTTAGAAACTACATTCAATTTTCTATAGATTCTATTCTTACATATTTTTGAAATAATATAGATAACTTATTCAAATTTTTACTTCAAGTTTCTTAACTCTGATTTTTCTAAAAATTTTGCCACTCAAGGGTCTATTTTTTCCATGATGATCTTGCACATACCCGAGAAGTGACATGTTGGAGGGAGATGAAAGATGAATTAAATGCCACTTGGCTCAAGAAAAGGACATGTAAGAGGCCTTTAATGCCTTGTTGGATGGACAAGTCCTTGGGAGGGAGATTTCAAATTTGAGGAATATTCCATCTTTGATGCCTTTTTGAATGAAAATAGGAGATCTATGAATTAATTAAATTCATTTTCACAGAAAGCCGACAAGAGGTTACATTAGTAATTGGTCATTTCGATTCATTAGAGCAACTCAATGAATTTACTAGATCTAGATCTTTTTAGGAGGTATTAATGACTATAGATAGAACCTATCCAATTTTTACAGATAGATGGTTGGCCGTTCACGGGCTAGCTGTACCTATGGTTTTTTTCTTGGGATCAATATCAGCAATGCAATTCATACAATGATAAACTTTATATAAAGGGTATGTGCAGGATCATCATGAAAAAAACAGGCCCTGAAGTGGCAAAAAAATTAGAAAAATCAGAGTTAGGAAACTTGACATAAAAATTTGAATAAGTTATCTATATTATTTCAAAAATATGTAAAAATAGAATTTGTATCAAATTGAATGTAGTTTCTAAACTACTAGGTTTGTTTAAAAAAAACCTATTTGGTGAAAATTTAAAATTTCAATGCAGTGGTACTTAAATTTTAGGGAAAGAATAAGAAGTAGTTGTTTGTCTGACCACCCTAACCATAATAAAATGATAATTTTTTTTATAAGACTTTAGATATAAGTAGAGGATTCATGCCCCAATGTGATGCATATTTTGTTGTAATTTTTTTCCAGGTAAATAATTAATTATGAATTTTTTATTACAACTTTTTAAAGAATATAAAAACACATTTGTCTGACCACCTTAACTTGGTCAAAACTTTATGAAATTCAATTTTTCTTTTTTTAATCCTATATTATGCGAAGCATAGAATGTGACACATGTTTTGGAGTAAAAAAATGTGATACTGTTTGAAAGCTATAAATGTTGTTCAATCAGCCTATCAATCAGGACTTTAGTCGTAATTTGAATAGAAAATGAATAATAATTACTTATTAAATTCAAAGTAAAGAATAATTTATATTGGTGGAAAGCTGAGAATCTCCTTTCAAAACCTTTTTTCGTTTCATCAATTTTGGGTAAAAAGATAGTCGTCAACCACATACTCATCATATTTCCACTTTTTGGCCCATCATGATCCTACACATACCCTAAACTAAATCATAGAGCTATTTATGACACAATCAAACCCGAATGAAAAAAATGTTGAATTGAATCATACCAGCCTCTATTGGGGGTTGTTACTTATTTTTGTACTTGTTGTTAGATTCTCTAATTACTTTTTCAATTAGGAATAGTGAGAAGACTTTCTTTTCTTACCTAATTGAATTTGGTGAGATCGAATACTTCTATGTATTATTGTTTATGTCTTGAGCATGACTACTTAAGAAAATGTGAAAGGAAGTAATAGAAATGGCAGATACCACCAAAAGGATCCCTCTTTGGTTGATAGGTACTTTAACTGGTATTCTCGTTATTGGTTTAATATGTATTTTTTTCTACAGTTCTTATTCCATATTAGGATCATCTTTATAGAAAATAGGAGTTTGAGGGATTAGTGTTAGCATTAGTCATGATTTGATTAATTTAAAATGGAGATTAGTTGATTTGACACTTTGATGTAGATTTTAGGATCAAAATGAGAGGAATAATGATTTTAGACTTAATTAAATAAAGTTTGATTTATTTAACTAAAGAGGATGGTGTTAGATTTAAATCAAATAAATATTTAATTTAATTTAGAGGAAATGACTTTAGAGATTAATTAAATAAAATGAATTATTTAATTAAAAGAGGGACTATAGGATTAATTAAACAAAATGATTTATTTAATTAATAGGAGATGATGACTTAATTAGATAAAATTGATTTATTTAATTAAGAGATGAAATACGATGAATTTAATTAAATAAAGATTATTTAATTAAATGATTAGTAAAGGAGATGATTTAGGATGAAATGGTGTTAGTAAATCAGGATCAGATGTATGAGATCAATCAGTATATTTTTTGTGTCTACAGTATCATCCATCAACCAAAAAATTCTACAAACTAGAAACATACCTTCATTACCTAGACCCATCAAAAAATTACACCACTTGACGATTGATTTTGAATCTTTCAACTTTGCATTGTCTTTATACTTTAACTCTTTTTGTTCTAATGCTCTTTTCACACATGCTCCTACACCATCATGCTCCCCCTTTCCATGCCCAGCCTCACAAAAGTTCCACATATGTTGAACACATGTAATGAGATGCATCTTGCTCAACTAGTATAATGTGTACGAGTTCTTGAACTATGCTACTCAGTTATCTGACCATATTCTATGCACCTCTAAGCCAAATCAATGTAAAACAACTAAAAGCAATCTTGTACAAACTCTAGAGAATGTGTGCGATCATCACTAATATAAAAGTGATACTTGACCTCAATACCTTCGTTTAGTCCTCTGTACTATTAGGTGCATGAATTATTTCTATGTGCACAAATATCAAAACCTATATGGATTTGTAATACTGTGACTGCACCTCATTTTGTGGCTATAGAGTGTAGTTTTCTACAAAGTTTACCACTGAAAATATGCTGCCAACTAGAAAGGTGTCCTTTCATAACTTGAATTGTGTGTCCAACCATCGAGCTCTATGGTATTCCTTATGTACTCATACACTATATTGTCATGAATCATAGACATAAACTAATACACTAAAATCTTATGAATAACCAAATCACATCTTTTTGCTTCATTACCATCTTTTGTAACGTATGCCACTATTTTATACTTCTCAAACTCTACTAGTTTCTTTCCCACCTCATGTGGGATTTCCATATATTGACATACTGGCATACGTTGCAAGCCACCACAATGCTGACATGAACCATCCAAGAAGGCCATCATGTAGAATATTTTTCCATCCTCTATTTCACATAATTTTTTTGATAATAACTCTCTTGAAGATGTTGGTGGGGCATGTATGCCATAATCATGCAAAGCATCATTAGTATGCAAATCTAAACATATAAAACGATAGACATCATAATGGTTAGAGAATTCAATATGTAGTCTACAACAAAAAGTAGTGTGTGTGTGATTTATCATGACAATAAAAGGTTTAAGCATTTCAAAATTTCTTTGAAAATTTTGAATTTGAGGATAATCCTTTTGAAATTTACTAAAAAATTGGGTTTTCAAGTTATATCCAAAAAATGCTTTGGATGTGGCTCACGGTTCTGACTACTGATTCTTCTTCTTACTACATCCCTTTGATTTGAAGATGGCCTTGTGTTATTCTTCCAATAGTCTTCAATTAGTATTCTCAATGCTTCAAAAACTAGTTTATCTTTTTGTGGAAGTTTCCTTCAGAATTCCCATAATTCATTTGAATTGTGCCCTCAATTATTTGTCACCTTTGAACAACTCTTGATGTTTTTCTATTAATTCTCAATTTTTCACTCCTCTTTCTAATGAGATGAGATCTCCTTGTTTGACTACTTACCAAATTGATGTAATGACATGTTGGGTGACATTACTATCCTTTGAGCATGAGGTTTTACCCACACTCTCATAATCATCCATTAGATTCTTCACAATAGTGTTTTCACTTGAAGAATTTGATGTTCTCAACCCAAGAATCTTCATGATGTTTCTATACTTTATACCCTGCATCATTTCACCAAATAGTTGACATCTTGCAGTCTCATTTAGCCTTTCAAAGAAAAATTTCCAAATCTTATTAGCATATCTTCTACAAGTGTGTGTTGGAATCTTACCTTCCATGTGCTGCAAAATATCCTTATCAATATTAATCAAATACTTTGGTTTTCTACAAAAAAATTTAGGTGGTGTTCTCCTAGGTACATACATCTCAACATTAGGAATTTCATCAATATTTAAGTGAGGTGGGCTATATCATATACCTTCGATTGAGGGTGGACTAGATAACATACCTTGAGGTTGACATGGGGATGATGGCGTACCATCTTCATCAAATCCGAGTAATGATGTACTCTCAACTTGATATGTGGTGGATGGTGTCCCTTCATATTCACTTGTGGTAGATGGTGTCCCTCCATATTCACTTGTGGTAGAAGGTGTCCCTCCATATTCACTTGTGGTTAATGGTGTCCCTTCGTATTCACTTGCAGTAGAGGGTGTGTTTCCAACTATATTACTCGAATATGTCTTACCACGATGCTTTCGCATTTGTGCCCTTTATCCCACCAATTCATTTTCTCTTTTTGATGGTTGAGGTTCCTCTTCAATTGGCTTGTTTTCTTCAATTGTATCCAATCTCTTCTTTTGACGATATTCCCTCATCCATTCTCTATTTTTTGCTTTGCTAGTTTCATACTCTTCATCTGTTGGTTTATTCCTTCTTTGTTTCCTCGACATGGTGTATAATTTTACTTGTAGCATGGTAATGAGACAAATATTAGTTCCTAAGAAATGAATCCATACAAATAAATGAAATATATGTCATTCAAGGCTTCATACAAAATACTTACAATCATCTTGTAGAAGAGAATTTCTAGCATAGACAAAGGTCACATAAATTTTTTGGATGAAATTCCTTAAAGAAATGTGGTAATGTTGCATGCCATGATTGCAAGATAGGATTAAAATGGAAGCATGGACAAGGCATGTGAATTGTTTGACAATAATGTTTTCATAGACATGTATGCAAAATGTAGTACGTTTGACAAGCTAGTGAGCTCACTATCTTGCCAATGCGGTAGGGTTGATAAGGTAGGGACATTGTATGCCTCATAGAAATGGGGACTCACGGTGACCCTATAGCATTGGAAAGTTAGTGACATCACCATGAGACCCCATTTCTATGAGGCATACATTTCCCCCACCTTGTCAACCCTACTGCATTAGAAAATTAGTGACATCATTGTGAATTCCCATTTCTATGAGGCATACACTGCCCCTACCTTGTCAACCCTACCGAATTGGAAAGCTAGTCAGCTCACTAGTTTTCCAATGCAATAGGGTTTACAAGGTAGGGGCATCATATGCCTCAGAGCCTCATGGTGATGTACATCACCATGAGACCCCATTTCTACATCACTATGAGGCCTTGAGGCATATGTTGCCCCTACCTTGTCAACCCTACTGCATTGGCAAGCTAGTGAGCTCACCCTACCTTGTCAACCCTACCGCATTGGAAAGCTAGTGAGATTAGTACATCACCATGAGATCCCATTTCTATGAGGCATACGCTACCCCTACCTTGTTAACCCTACAACATTGGAAAGCTAGTGAGCTCACTAGCTTGCTAATGCTACCACATTTTTCATACATTTCTACAAAAACATTATTGTCAAACAATTCAAATGCCTTGTCCATGCTTCAATTTTGAGCCTATCTTGAAATCATGGCATGCCACATGACAACATTTATTTAAGGAATTTCATCCAAAAAATCAGGTGAGCATTGGCAAGCTAGTGAGCTCACTAGCTTGCCAATGCGGTAGGGTTGACAAGGTAGGGGCAGTGTGAAAAAATACCTTATATAAATGGGGACTCATGGTGATGGATGAGTTCCCATATCTATGAGGGATTTTTTCACGCTGCCCCTACCTTATCAACCCTACCGCATTGGCAAGCTAATCACCATGAGTCCCCATTTCTGTGAGGGATTTTTTCACACTGCCCCTACCTTGTCAACCCTACCACATTGGCAAGCTAGTGGTACATCACCATGACTCCACATTTCTATGAAGCATTTTTTCACGTTACCCCTACCTTGTCAACCCTACCACATTGGCAAGCTAGTGAGTTCACTAGCTTGCCAATTTAGTAGGGTTGAAAAGGTAGGGGCAATGTATGCCTCATAGAAATGGGGTCTCCCAGTGATGTACACCTCATTTCTATGAGGCATACATTGCCCCTACCTTGTCAACCCTACCGAATTGGCAAGCCAGTGAGCTCACTAACTTGCCAATGCTACCACATTTTGCATACATTTCTATGAAAACGTTATTATCAAAAAATTCAAATGCCTTGTCCATGCTTCCATTTTGAGCCTATCTTGCAATCATGGCATGCCACATTACCCCATTTCTATGAGGCATATGCTGCCCCTACCTTATCAACCCTACCAAATTGGAAAGCTAGTGAGGTCACTAGCTTGCCAATTCGGTAGGGTTGATAAGGTAGGGGCAATGTATGCCTCATATAAATGGGGTCTCACAGTGATATGTAAATCACCATGAGACCCCATTTCTATGAGGAATTTTTTCACACTACCCCTACCTTGTCAACCCCACCGACTTGGCAAGCTAGTGAGGCATTTTTCCACTAGCTTGCTAATTCGATAGGGTTGGAAAGGTAGGGGTAATGTGAAAAAATGCATCATAGAAATGGGGTCTCATGATGATTTTTAAATCACCATGAGACCCCATTTCTATGAAGCATTTTTTCACGTTGCCCCTACCTTGTCAACCCTACTGCATTGTCTTGTGGCATGACATGATTGCAAGATAGGTTGCACCTTTCTGCTTGTTGCTAACGTAGCCTTGAATAAAGAGCCTTGAAACAATGGAGAGAAGGGTTAGAATCCCTTGTAGGTAGACTAATCAAAGAATCATTTGAAATATATCACAACATAAGTGATGAGGTAAGTTTAGTGATGAGGTAAAATTAGAAATAGAGATGAAAACCAAAATAGATTCAAAGTTCTATCAATGTGGGAGGAGTATATTCCAATTTTGTAGGGACATGTATGGAAAATTTGGTAGCATATACAATGCAATCACCTAGTTTATAAAATTAACATCACCATGAGACCCCATTTCTTTGAGGCATTTTCTTCAAACAAATGATTGCCTTGTCTATGCTTTAGTAGACATGTATGGAAAACTTGGTAGCATAGACAAGGGAATTAGTTGCTTGGTATAACTATTTGATAAAATACCTCAATGAGATATGTCCTCATGGACTAGAATGATTGCAGGATATGCACAAAATAGATTTATTGAAACCCCCATGCCTATACCAAAATGAAAACTTTGGAGAGTGGTATGCACATCCATAGTAAAGGATTGAGAAATGATGTATTATTTTACTTAATTATAACTTCTATCATATATATGTGTATACAAAATGTGGAAGAATACAGAAGGTAAGTCAATTGATTAACAAAATGCCTCAAATAGATGTGGCTTAAAAATGTAATTGGCAAGTGTAAAGAATTGTGTAATTTAAAATGTGCATTGACAAGCTAAATTTATAATTATGAAAAAAAAAATGATCAACATGGAATATTCAAAATAACAAAAATCAAAGCAAGACAAAATAGAATGAAAGAAAATGTGTAAAGAATTCTAGTGCAAGAGCCCATGTTTGATTTCTTGCCTTCATGAGGCCATTTGTAAATAGTTTCTCTATTTTGTGTATTGAGTCTTATAATTAGGTTTATCAAACCGTTTTAGAGGTGTTTGAGTCTTAGGAAGACATATTTTAAGTCATTTGTCAAATAATGTTTAAAGTTGTTCCATATTGTAAAAATTGTAAAAGTTGTTCAAGAAAGTTGTCAAGCAACTTGTCAAAAAGTGCGAGTAAAGTATTTTGTCAACAAAATAATCAAAAGGTAGTTGAAAATAGTTGGTTTTGGTTGGAAATGTATAAATACACCCTCCAAAACTCGAATTAGGGGTTGGAGACATTATTTTTGAAGTTTGGTGAATAACAACCTCAAGTTTTGTCTGCATTTTCTAATGTTTACATTGTTTCCAGACTGAAGTTGTGCTTTGTACAGCCTAGTATGGACTCAAATAATTGAGAATCATATATATATGGAAATATCTCTATTTATAGTTTCCAATTATTTTTGTATCATTGAATTTTATTGAGTTTTTTGGAAGATATGACTATTTTGGTGAGACTTCCTATTCTAACAATATTGTGCAGAATTTATAGTCTAAAAAATGTGATGGTACATATCGTAAAGTCTATATTTTGGATCTGAAACCAATTGGATTTTTTTTCCATGTGAATCTAATTTTATTTTCTTTAAGTCTCATCAAATTTCATTAATATTTGAATAAGTTATGACCATTTTTGTGAGGGTAAGTCTAAACCCTACCCAGGGTTTGTAGGTTAGGAAAAATGCAATAACTTTCATTTCCACTGTTGGATCTTCATAAAAATTGGAAGAAACATCTATAATTATTTTTTATTCAATCTGTAGATGTCTAAATTTGAACACTTAATTTATCCAAATTCATCCCCTTTCATCTTAGTTTCGTTAATTAAGTAATACTACTATTATTTAATTAATAGCTTTAATTCTGCTAAATCCCTAAGGTATTTAATCAATAATACCTTATCTCTTTAATCCTCCTTCCATCAATTGAATTAAATAAATATTCCATTTATTTAATTCCCCTCATGTCACATCCTCCATCATTTTTATCTTATCTTAATCCTTCTTCTAATCCCATCATTAGGATGTGCACATGCCTAATCTTTGATTAGGAGGTGTCACATCCTCCAACTTTTGCAAGTTGGCCTCTAATCTCTCTTAGCCACCTAACCATCCTCTAATCCTTCACTAACTAGCATAATCAACCTCTCAAGGAATTTTTAATTCATTTTATCCTTCCAAGGAATATTAAATTCCTTTTCTCTTCCCCATGTCCTTTATGACATGTGTCCTTAGTCAACCCTCTTGAATGCTTTTCTTTTTTGACAAGGCATCTCCCTTCTCTATGTGAATTTTTAATTCACCTTTTAATCCCCCAATGCATTTAAGGAATTTTAAATTCCTTCCCTCTTCCCTCATGAGAATATTTGAGAAATTTTTAATTCCTCACATGTCCTCTCCCCCACATGGGGACAAGTACCTCCTTTATGAGGAGATCTTGACCAATCCCAAGGTACTTTGTACCCCCTCCATGTCATGTCATTTTCCTTCCACCTCATGTCCACTTCACCTTTTAGGGCTATCTCACATGCCACATGTCAAGATGTGAGGGCTTGTGAGTTCTCAACTCACCTTAGCCCTACATCTTGATATTTGGTGGATCAATCTCAACCGTCCATTTCCCCTAGGATTTCTCAAAAATCCTATAAATCCCCCCTCTTTTCTCTCATTTTGGGGAGATCATTTGTGCTAGCCAAACTCTTGTAGTTTTGTTTCTCAACCAACACTTAGCTATTTTCATGTTTCCAAGCATCATTTGCATCTCACATCTCACATCTTGTGCCATCGAAGGAGAATACACGTCAAAGATCGAAGGGCCAACCAAAGGATCGACTCAACGCAAGGTATAAAGTTCCATTTTGTGGCTTTGTCTTGTTTTGTTTCTAACTTAGGCTAATCTTGAAGTGTAGGTTGTTTAAGTTGTTTATTTGTACTCTTTTGGCTTGTTGCTTGAGCGAAAGTTGTGCCTCAATCCAACCACGTTGTAATTGGCGAAGCGTCGAGATGATGTGAAGAGTTGGTCTGAGCCTCTAGTATCTCGCTAAGGTTCCCAACTCACGCTTGTAATGGGTTGGTGTTCACGGTTTGGGCCTCACGTACTGGGTGTATATCAAGGACTCCTTAGAAACCATGTGCATCCTAGAGTAGAAGACTTTGTTGACCATACCCGTTTATACTAATCTTAGGGTTGTGCTACTTGAATTGTCTTTCTTGTGCAAAAACCAGTGGTTATCAGTTTGTCCAAGTATTTTTATGATTGCTACAATTTGGGTCCTTTGCCTTTGCTATCCATCAAAAACATCAAGCTTAAATTCATCCTTTGGCAAACCGGTCCTTCTGCAGTGCCAAACCAGTCCTTCTGCAGTGCCAAACTAGTCCTAGTGCAGTGCCAAACTGGTCCTTCTACAGTGCCAAACTGGTTCTTCTGCAGTGCCAAACCGATCCTTCTACAGTGCCAAACTGGTCCTTCTGCAGTGCCAAACTGGTCCTTCTGCAGTGCCAAACTGGTCCTAGAGCAGTGCCAAACTGGTCCTTCTGCAGTGCCAAACCG
>VDFB02052918.1:0-19867 GCA_007258455.2 Sequoia sempervirens
CTCTACTGCATCTCTTCACTTCTTTGTGTTTTCCTTTTTAGAATTGGAAGTTCTCCTCTCCTCTAGCCATTTTTGATACTCATCTAAGATCTCATCCATATCCCTAACAACATCAACAACGGTTTGCATCCTAGATGCAAACATCCTCACGGGTGGTGTAATACATTCTTCATTTTGAATAATGTTGATTTGATCTTGGATGGTTCTAACATTGGAATTGATTCATGCTTGCAAGCAAGAACCATCAATTTTAGGTGATGGAGGTGGGGGTTTATGAGGTGGAGTGGGTGGAGGTGGAGGTGAAGGTGGTGGAGATGGATGGCATGGAGTTGGATTACGAATATTATTGAATCAATCCATGTGATCTCTAAGATATAAGTGAACCTACATTAGATTTGTAATTTCAAAATGTAAGATACATGTTTAGGAAATACCATTAAAACATTCAATATAAATGGCCTAATTGAATACAAATGATAAAATATGTAAGACTCATTTATGTCTAAGGCATGTTACTTGAATGAAAAAACTATTAACTATTAATATAGGTCAATTTATGAATTCTACAGGGTTTACAGTTTAGAGTTTAGGATTTAGGTTTTAGGGTAATAGGATGGCTTAAGGAGATCTATGCTATAAGGTCCTAATACAAAATTACATGGCTTTAAGTGAATAAAATTTGGTGAAGATGCACAAGGCAACCAAATTTCATTAAGGTCCGAGGCAACTTCACCAAATTTTATTCACTTGAGCCATGTCATTTTGTCCTAGGAACTTACTATACATTGATCCCCTTAAGCCATTCTATCACCCTAAATAGTAAATTGATCAACTTAGATCATGAAATCTCATTCATATTGTAATCTTGCATGATATTATTATTGTTAAATTTGGTTGCCTTGGGAAACTTCACCAAATTTTGAGAAATTATTTGATCCCCTTAAGAAATTTCATATTAGGACCCCTTAAGACATCCTAAAGTATGGCTTGAGGGGATTTATGTAGTAAGGTCCTAGTACAAAATGACATGGCTTAAGTGAATAAAATTTGGTGAAGATTCCTAAGGCAACCAAATTTCATTAAGGTCCTAAGCAACTTCACCAAATTTTATTCACTTGAGCCATGTCATTTTGTCCTAGGACCTTACTAGACATACATTCCCTTAATCCATCCTATCACCCTAAACTACGATCAACCTAGATCATGATTTATCTCATTCATATTACAATCTTGCATGATATTATTATTGTTAAATTTGGTTGCCTTGAGAAACTTCACCAAATTTTGAGAACTTATTTGATCCCCTTAAGAAATGTCATATTAGGACCCCTTAAGACATCAATTTACGGTTTAGGGTGATAGGGTGGCTTAAGGAGATCTATGTCTAGTGAGGTCCTAGGGAAAAATGACATGGGTCAAGTGAATAAAATTTGGTAAAGTTTCCCAAGGAAACCAAATTTCATTAAGGGCCTAGGAAAAAATGATGGCTTTACGGTTTAGGGTTTAGAGTTTAGAGTTTAGGGTTTAGAGTTTAGTGTTTACATGGTTTAAGGGAATAAAATTTTGTGGAGTTTCCTAAGGCAATAGAATTTCATTTAAGGTTCCTAGGACAAAATAGATAGTTTTAGTGTTTAGGAGTTTAGATTTTAGAGTTCAGGGTTTAGGGTTTAGGGAACTTAGGGTGAAGTTTGGGTGGCCCTTGGAATAATGAACTTGCAGGTTAGTGAACAACATTTTCTTGTGGAATAGTTGGTTGAGATAGCTCTTGTTTTGATTGACCAACCTCTCATGAAATCTCATTCATATTATAATCTTGCACGATCTTATTATTGTTAAATTTGGTTGCCTTGGGCAACTTCACCAATTTTTGAGAACTTCTTTGATCCCCTTAAGAAATGTCATATTAGGACCCCTTAAGACATCGATTTATGGTTTAGGGTGATGCGATGGCTTAAGGGGATCTATGTCTAGTGAGTCCTAGGACAAAATGACATGGTTCAAGTGAATAAAATTTGGTGAAGTTTCCCAAGGCAACCAAATCTCATTAAGAGCCTAAGAAAAAATGATGGCTTTGGGGTTTAGAGTTTAGAGTTTAGGGTTTAGAATAATTTATGGCTTAGGGATCTATGTGGTAAGGTCCTATGACAAAATTACATGGCTTGGGGGCCAGAATTTACGTGGGAGTGCCTAAAACAGCAAATTTCATGCAATGTTCTGGACAAAATGGGGTGCTTTAGTGTTAAGTGTTTAGATTTTAGAGTTCATAGTTTAGGGTTTAGGGAACTTAGGGTGAAGTTTTGGTGGCCATTGGAATAATGGACTTGCAAGTTAGTGACTAGTTTATGAATATTTTTGATTTTATGAATAGATTGACTATTTTTGTAATAGAAACACATAATTGTGTATTATTAAGATTGAGTTTGATGTATATTTTAACTAAATATATTTTTAATTGAATATAAAATTATTTTATTGCTGTTTTTCATTAACTTTCTCATAAAATGGATTTATAGGTATAAAATGCCATAATATAAAATTAGTTAATGTTAGTCAAATATTTTATTTTGGATTTGCAGGAATTAAGAAAGACTAAAGAAAAGAAGAAAAATATTTAGATTCTTTTGATCTAGGTAACTTGTACAGAGTGATGTTTAGACTAAACTAGAAGCCTAATTAACAACTAATTGACTAGAATGAGGGTTAAGATTGTCAAAAGACAAGTGACAACACATGCAAACAAGAAATGGAAACAAGGCATGACTAAGAGAGATCAAAAAATAAAATAGAAATGAATGCAAATATTATCTAATTAAGTGACAATTGGAAATGGATTGTACAAGGATTTAGGAATTTGCTAGCTAAATTTGCAAACAAAAAATTTATGAATTGTAACTATTCTTTAACATATTGTTCTCTAATCTAATTATAATTTAACAATGAAAGTAAAGTTTAACATATTGTTTTTTCCATACAATGAAAATGAAATTTAAAATATTTAAGTAATGCAAATGAATTTTTTCCATTATCAAATATTCTTGAGCTCGAAATCAGGGTTTTCAAATGCAAAATGATTTGTTTGATTTCAATGTAGGGTTTCAATCTAAGCAATTAGGGTTTTTAATGCAATTTTTTTGTTTCATTTCAAACTAGGGTTTTCAAATCCAATTTTTTTTGTTTGATTTGAATTTAGGGTTTCAAAAAGCTTGATTAGGGTTTTCAAATGCAATATTTTTTATTTCATTTCAATTTAGGGTTTTGAAATGCAATTTTTTTTGTTTCCTTTCAATTAGGGTTTTCAATTGCAATTTTTTTTCATTCGATTGAACAATTTAAGTTTCAAAAGGTAAACTTTGTTTTTAAAATACAATTTAAGGTTGATATTTTCCTTTCTATTCAATATCTTTAGGTTTCATTGCATTTTTCCATTTGTTTCTACAAATCATCATTTCTACTATTACATGAAATAAAATGCTTTAAACGCTAAATAAATTAGAGAAAAACATGCTAAAATTTATTCTTGTATTTAAAATTTCAATAAAAAATGGAAAAAATAAAAAAAATTAGGGGTGGAGGCATACCTAGAGGTCGTTACACTGTCGTTGTCTGTCGCCCATTCCAATTCAGGATCTGGTGTAGAGTAGAATGAGTTTTTTTTTTTTTTAGAAAAATAAATACCATCTTAAAACAGGATCCTGATTATTACAAAACAAGATCCCGATTTTCACAAATCAGGATCCCATTTTGTAATAATTGGGATCCTATTTCACGTCCATCGATTCGGAACCCTTTAACAAATGGGATCCTGACTTTTAAAAAGCGGGATCCCATTTGGAATTGAGGTTCGTGATCCTAAAGCTAAATGGGATCCTAATTTTTAAAAATTGTGATCCCATTTTTGCAATGCCAAGTTCTTTTTTGGCTAAGGAAAAAACTTCCATGTTTCGTGGACTCAACTTCTTGCACTTACCTAAGAAGATCTTGATGATTTGGAAGCTAACATTTTGAGTAAGATGAAAAAGGGCATCGATAAGTACTAAGGTAAATTACCTTTCAAATGTTTTAGCTATGATGATATAGGTCATTATGCTCCAAGATGTCTAAAGAGATCTCTAAACAATATGAACAAGGAATTAAAGGAAAAATGATTAAGAGAGCTTACTATGTGAGAGAAGATGTTGGAATTTCTGATGATGAATCTAATTATGGAGATTTTTATGATGATGAATGCTTGTTTTTGGCTATAAAAGAAGAATCTAGTTCAATTAGCCTAAAATTTGTATGAAGGAAAGTATTTTTGAGATAAAGGATAAGGTTGAAGGTACTTTGGTATCTACTTTTTATGTCAAAGAGGATAAGAATTATTGGGTTGTTGATAGTGGATGCTCGAATCATATGACTGGAGACAAAAGTAAGTTTTTGAAACTTGAAAAGTATAATGGAGCATTAGTTAAATTTGGAGATGATTCAAGAGCTAATATTTATGGAATAGGCTTAATTATTATTGATGGAACACACAATAATAACAAATGTGTACTATGTTAAGGAATTAAGACATAATCTTTTGAGTTTCAGATAAATGTGTAGCAAATGGTGTAATCTTGTGTTTAAGGATCAATCATGTGAGATCCAAAAAGGATCTAGAACTGTGATTGCTATTGGTAAGAGAACAGATGGAAACATCTATCAGCCCAAGGGTGCTAATGGTCATTGCTTTATGTCTCAAATTAATGATAGTTGATTATGGAATTAGAGGACGTGTCACATAAACTTTGATAATTTGGAAAGAATTAGTTTAGCTCATGTAGTAAGAGACTCACCTAGAATCACAAAACCTATCAATGTTGTTTATGAAAGTTTCCAGTTTGGAAAAAAAAAGGAGTAGCTTTAAGGGAAAAGAACAATTTTATACTAGACAACTGGAATTAGTGCATACAAATATTTATGGTCCTAAAATGGTGAGAATTCTATAATGTGACAAGTACTTTATCTTTTAATTGATGATTATTCTAGAATGACATGGGTTACTATTGTCATTTTCATTCCCCCCTTTGATGAACTATCACTGATATCCAATCTAAGAGATCTTACATGGGTCATCTTGCATGTTTTTCTCCTTGAAAGCTTCTAGGTAGAGGGATTCTACCACTATACTACAAGCTCCTTCATGCTTCATCATGGGGTAGCAATATTCTTATAGCTAAACCATAGCCTTTAAACGTTCAACCTGTGGTATTTTGGACTTCCTCTTAGCAATCTCTTTTGGCTTACTACTCTACCACTTATATTTATCCTTTTCCCTGTGTGACAATGGGATTGTTACAACACTACCACTCTTCATGATCTTCTTCCTTGTCGGGTTGTGAGTTGTTCCCCACTATACCACACTATTCACTTTTCCTTTCCAGGGTATTTTAGTTTATGATGTAATGGAGCTCTTTCATACCACTCGACCGTGCCTTTACTATAATCCTTTCTTCTTCTTCACACTCTTCTTCTCCTTCTTCCAAGCATTTGGTAAGCAATAGGCATGGCACTTAGGCTGTAAGATAGGGGTTAGAAAAATCCAAATAGAATAGATAAAGTGATAGTCAACACTTCTAAACTATTAACCTCATCCCAAACAAGAGAAAATAAGTAAGCATAAGAGGAAAATAAACATTAAATTAAAATATTCACCATGCTTGAACTTGAATCACTTCTCTTGCTCTCTTATTTCTCCTTTTGCAAATATTCCCTCATATTTTAGTGTAACTTGTGCAAATACCAGATAAGTGAGAAAGTTGGAGAAGAATAGTTGTTAAGCTGAAAATGGAGAAGGAAACTTGCTTTTATAGACAACCATTTGAATGGACGGTTGAGATTAATCTTCTAGAAAGATTCCAAGATCAATGGTCCAGAATTGATGCACCAAGAATATGCTATTCTTGGAGGAATCATGACAGGAAGACATGCAAAGACATGCAGGCCATGACAGACATGCAGGCTAGGATAGGCATGCAAGGACATGCAGGGACATGCAAGCTAAGACAGGAAATGAATGTTATGACAGGGGATTATGGCAGGGTATCTTTGACCAAGTGGTGCATAAATAATTTATTTTAAATTATTTATTCAAAAATGTTGGAAATGGACAAGTGGAAAATAAATAATTTATTCAAATTATTTATTTGAAAAATGAAAAGAGAGCATTTAATTGAATTTATTAATTTAATTAAATGGAGATAAATTAGACCTTAAATAATTAATTTAGATTAACTATTTAGTTAGGAGTGGCATGGGATAATTTAAATGATTTTAATGAATTATTTTAACTATGGAAGAATGAGACATGAATAGATAAATAATTAATGGTAATTATTTAACTATAGATGAAAGATGACAAAATAATTAAATAAATAATAATTTATTTAACTATTGAAGAAGAGGAAGAAATTAGTGACATGATTAGTTTATTTAATCGGTCGGGATAGAATAAATATTAGAAAGTGAATTAATTAAATAATTATTAAAAATTATTTAATTAATAGAGGAATATAATCAAACATAATTGAATAACTAAAATTATTATCGAAGGACAAGGATGAAGAAAAATGACACTCGAAGGCTTAGGACATTTTTATGTGTCTACATTTTTCCCCTCTTTGTCATAATGCAGCCTGTTGCATTGTGACGAAGAAAAATAAGTCAAAGTCATGCCCCAATGCAAAATAAGATTAGGAAGAATGACGAGGAGGGTTACGATATGCCCCCTCAAGAGGACAGACAAGTTCCAAGAACACGGGTGTGCTCTCGAAATTGATGAGAAGACTAGAGGATGAAAGACAGAAGAAATGTTAGCTTGGAAGGGGGTGGATATTAGTGTGGAAGATAAGGGAGGATGAAGATGGAAAGCTAGATGAAAAAAAAAGATAGGGGAACCAACTTTCATACTTACATTTTTATATTTATCATCATTGGGCAGATTATTGTAATGGCCAACAAACACCATGATATGACGTAGACCAAGGTGTGCAAGGTTGTACCATCACGTGAGATAAGCAGTCGCAGACAAGGATGATCATGACTCATACAAAAAGGCACATTTGCCCCAGTCTTTTTGGCATAACCAACCGCAAGCAGAAAAAGACAAGAAAGACAAATCATGAAACGTCATTGCTTCTCTAAATCCTATTTCCAGGACATCCTCGAGAAACTAGCAACATGATTACCAAAAAGGACAAAATAAAGCCAAATCCATCATCATGATATGTCGTTGCTTTTCTAAATCTCGGAGTCAGGACATCACTGAGAAACTAGTAACATGAGTGTCAAAAGACAAAACAAACCTCATGATACGTCATTGCTTCTCTAAATCCTGTTGTCAAGATCTCACTGAAAAACTAGTAACATGATGAAAAATCAAAAGACAAGTGCCAAGTGTTTTCCAAGTGTTTTAATGTCAAGATGTTTGGTTTGATGTCGAGATGCCAGGGTGTCAAGGTTTTGACGATGCCAAAATGACGAGTGTCGAAGATTGCCAAATTCAGGAAGGACACATCCTGAATAATCTTGATGTCAAGAGGAGAAACCCCCAAAAGTCGAGAGGATCCCTCAAAATTCCAGATGACAGTGACAATGCCTAGGAAGGACACATCCTAAGGCATAAATGATGGGGGTTGTTCTTCATAAGGACACATCTAAAAGAACATTGATGTCAAGAGGAGTGGTTCTTAAATGTCAAGAGGATTGCTCAAAATGTTGGATGACGATGACGATGCCTAGGAAGGACACATCCTAGGGAATGATTAAATGGCGGGCTACCCTTCAGAAGGACACATCTGAAGAGTAAGCAAGATTTGACTAGCTTGACTAAGTTTGACTGAGATTGACTGATTTTGATATGCCAAGATGATTGTCATGTTCCATTGACAGATTGTCGAAGTTCACTTGGGTAGATTATTCATTCAAGTTTAAAGATTGTTTCATGTGTGTGCAAAAATTGTGCAATGAACCCTAATGGACTGACCTAGTGTGGCCTCGGCGGCCCATCGACAGATGGCCTTGCCTATGTCATGCACTCAAAGACCTCGTAGTTCGACACGACCAAAGACTTTGTCTTGTTGATGAAAGATTGAGTCATGATTTATTTTGACAAACCTAATAGGACTAACCTAATGTCTCAGGGGCTCGAAGATGAGCCTTGCCTACGTAGCAAATGCGCAGAGACAACGTAGTTCGACAATGACAAAGACTAATCAAGACTTGAATTGACGTGACTGTGTTGACTGACATGATTCCGTTTTGGAAGTTTGTGTTTTCTTTAGGACATTTTTCAATTTTTAGGTCTTTTTTCAGGACATTTTCTGATTTTTAGGTCTTTTTCAAGACATTTTCTGATTTTTAGGTCTTTTTTCAGGACATTTTCTGATTTTTAGGTCTTTTTTCAGGACATTTTCTTATTTTTAGGTCTTTTTTAGGACATTTTCTGATTTTTAGGTCTTTTGACATATTTATGATGCATGTGAATGATTTCAAGGATCGACATGATTGTGTCGCTAGTCAAGTTGAATACCAATTGACAAGTGATAATGAGGACGTTGTTTGATGGGCGGTTGCATAACATGATTGGAATGACTTGTGTTCATGACTTCATCCTTAGACAATTGACAAGGGAAAACCAAGATAAGTGATAGACATGAAAGACTAATTGGTGGCCTTGGTAGGAGACATGCGACTAGAGGAATTGGCATATGATCTTCAAGTACTATGTCACATAGGGATAATGAGGTTATGACGACAATGACATGATGTTGCATGCATAGTTTGTGACCAAAGGATTGACATGTCAATATTTTTCCCCAAAACATGATTTATGTTTTCATATTTTATGTCAAGACCAAGGTAGCTGGGAAAATGGGTGGGGAAATGATATGGATGAAATGGATGGGTGTAAATGTCATGAGGAAAGCATGGAAAAATGAGACGACTTGCCCCCAAGTGTAAAAGTCCACATAGATTATTTATTTTACACATGACGCCTGTTTGCCAGGTTTTCATCATGGTACTTATCCAGGGCCACTATTTGCCAGGTTTTAACCATTGGACGAATTTTTTCTTTTTACTATTTTCTTGAATTTTATTTTTTTGATGTCACATGGACGCCTATTTGCCAGGTTTTCATCAAGGTGACAATTTTTTTGATTTTTTCAATTCTTTTGTATTTTTTATTTTGCGAATAGCCTAGATGCTTTAGATGACCACTGACTGTTTTGATTCCACTGACGGTGTCAATGTAGAGACTAGTGCCATGATATGCCAATAATGACCTTGCTAAAGAAGTTGTCTTGTCATGATCATAGCACTTGTATACAACTAATCGATGTCATTGTGATCCTTTTTGATACTAGATTTGGCCTTATCAAAATATGCACATCGCAATAGAGTGCCATGAGAGTCCTTGTGATAAAGAGTTGTTGCCATGATGTGATGGATCTGTGAAGTGGGATTTTTGGACTTTAGGCAAGATGTAAGATTACGACAAATGATGGTAGACGTGGAAAGGTTGTTTGGATGTTTGGATGAATCACTTTTTATTTTCCAAACTTGGGATGGTGGATGACGAATTTTGAAATTTTGATTGGGATGACATTTGGATCCAACACTCTTAGATGCCTTGTTTGATGACCATTTTGAAGGAGGTGGACATTTGTTATATGTGGGAGTCCTTTTGTCTTGTGGCTCCACATTTTGATTAACTTTTTCTTTTGTCATATTTTCTTTGCTTGATCCACTTTTCTTTGGGATCCATTTTAATTTCATTTGTCCACTTGTCTTTTTGTCTGACTTGATGGCCTTTGACATTTGATTTTTTACTTTATAAGACTTTTGTTTTTGTTGGTTCCAAAGGGAAGGTTTAAGATGTTGAGAATGATGGTTTATGGTGTGGGTGGATGGGGTGTTGGCAACAATCTTATGACAAGGATTTCTCATGGACTCTATTTTGACATTTGTATCTGACAAGGTTGCCCCCAATATCGAGGAGGTTCCACTGACATCATTTGATTTACTAACTGAAGAATAGCCAAGACCTTGATGTCTATAATTTTCCTGAAGTTGTATTGGTTCTTGAATTCCTTGCTCGTGTATGCCTAGTCCTTTGCCTTGATAATGCATGCTCTGACAGATTATGTTTGCGATGGGGTATTTATTGTTTTGAAAGCAAGATGCTAACCTATCATGGTATATGTGAGCACTGTCACTTGTAATGTTCTCATCTATGAGAAATCCTGCTTTGACAAGAGTAGATGACCCTAGTTGATAAAGTTTCTTTGCTTCATTGTCTTGTTGGCCATATTTCTGACTAATATTTTTGGTTTGATCTTGTGACATGTTAGGTTCAGATGATTTTGTTGGTGCATCCAAGGCAATGTCGAACCCATCATTATGTTTAGTGTCATAGAGTCCAATGATTTCAGCTATAACTTGATCAAGTGCAAGCATGTCCCTAGTGGAAGATTCTTTTTTGGAGGAATATCGTCTATGTGTCTCATGGAGGCAAGTGTCTCATTTTTGGAAGTGGATGTGCTTGGATTTTGAGTAGGATTAGTCTCAGATGTTTGGTCATGAATGGCATAAAGGTCGATGAGTGGATCATTTTGGATTTCTTTGTCAAATATAGGGTCTTGGTTGAAGATGGGGTTGTCATGGATGATATAATCGGAAATGGAATTTTTGTTAAGGATAGGTGTGTTTTGGATGTCATGGTTATCTTGAAGGGTTTCTTGAATGGACTTTAAGATAAGGTCATGGGATGGACTACCTTGTTCTTGACATGAAGGTGACGTTATAATGTCATGCTTTGAGCTTTCATTTTGACATGTATCCTCAAGTTTAGACAATGGGATTTGACTTTGTACAATGATAGAATTTTCATGACTAAATGTAGCTTGTGAGGGAGTGACTTGAAAAGGATTAATGGATGAAGAACTAGGATAGGACATCGGGACTTGGACTGGACTAGTATGTGAAGGACTAGGATATGGCATGGGGACTTGGATTGGATTAATAAGGTATGATGTGGAGACTTGACATGAGTTGGTAGATGGTTCATAAGGCATGTAGACTTGGACGGGATTGGTAGGTGAAGGACTAGAATATGACGTGGAGACTCGTAATGGACTAGTGGACAGTTGGTTTCCCTTGTCAAGGTTAGGATAAGGGTGATAAGTGGATGTTTGTTGTGAATTAATGGCAGGATTTATGTTAAGTGACTGTTGATGGTGAGAGTAGATAGATGGAGGTCCCAAAGTATTTATGTCAAAGCCCCTGGTAACTTAGCCCCTTGGTCCAAAAGCATGGATAGATACCTTTGAGGGTCACGTAAGACTAATTTTTCTACAAAGGAGGCTATATCAGGATTTTTCATTGTAGCTTTTAAGTCTTCTACATATGCTCGTCCATTTTGGTCTCTTTGTATGAATGGTTCAGAAGGATTTTGTGATGAAAATGGCATGTTCATGGAAGATTGCATGTTCATGTTGTGAAATGGGTCGGAAAAAGTCCAATGTTGGTTCGTGTCATAAGTGTAATTATCAATGTTGGGATTGAAATCTTGTCCAAAGTTTTCCATTTGTTTTCTCTGTCTTTGAAGCCTAGTCTCAACCATAAAATGGAATTGCTCAAATGAGGATGATAAGAATGACAACTAAATGCAAGGATGACACTAGCCTATGTTTTTGGATTTTTTTGATAAAGGATGACAATGCAAGACTATGTTTTTGGATTTTTTGACAATAAGGGATGCAATATGAAAATGTTGTCTAAAGAAAATGACTAATGCCAAAGGACAATGAAGACTAAGATGACAAGTTATGACACTAATTTTTTTTTTTTTTGTATTTTTGGAGGATGCCAATGCAAGGTGATAATGATGTTTTCCTAAGGAAAATGACCAATGCAAGGTGATAAATTGTTAAGAAAGGATGTCAAATTCCAAGGTGATAGTGAGGACTAATGTGAAGATTTTGGTTAATGAAATGATCAATGCAAAGTCTAGATGCCAAATGAGGACTATGATGACAATATTTTGGATTTTAAAGATATGCAAGGTGAGGACTACAATGATTTGAATGTCTAAGGTATGCAAATGCAAAGGTCTAAAATGATTTGAAAGAAGGTTTCCTAACCACCCTATGCTTGATCTATGTCTCAATTTTGGAATATCAAAGGACTTGTTTGAAGGACAAAATGACAAGCAAGTCTTCCTAACTAGACTTTTGAGTTGGAAGAATCTCACAAAAGGATAATGACTAAAGGAGATAATGATGTCTAAGTCCAATGATAACCTAATTTTGAAAGTCAATATTTTGCAAAGTGAGGTAAGGTTGTCCTAATCCAAAATATGCAAAATGAGATGAGGACCTAAGTTTTTAGTTTATGACTGAAAATGCAAATGGTGAAACCTAAGGATGAAGGTAAATATTTGCAAAGATGACCCTATGGTAAGATGCAAGCTAAAGTGTACAAGGAATGAGAGATTTGAGCAATTTCATGATTTGGTTTTGACATAAGACTTCTAGGTTGAGACTGTTGTTTTGATGTTTTATTGAAAAGTCTGAGTTGGCTGAGGTTTTGTGTCTAGATTTGTGAATATTTTGTATATTGTTTGAAAATCTAAAAAACACTTGACAAGCACGATGTTTTGGTGTACGCAAACACACATGAGACAAGCACAATCCTAATAGGCCAAGGGTTTGTATACTTGATATAGCCCACCAATATACCCCAGATTGGTGCTAAACACCTTTCCTTCTCGAGAGCGGATAGCTTAGAAGTTTGGTGAAAACCACCCGGAAACCATTACGTGTCTGCCTTGATTTCCAGCCTTGGTTCTTGGGTCATCCTTCCCAGAACTGCTCTACTCAGGAATTACGTTGGTGGTATCTTGATGCGCAGGCTGAAAAGTAGTTGGTTTCTTAGGGCATCATTTGAGTGTTAGCCACCGTGAACAGAATCAATCCTGTAATTAGGTGGCACTCCCGACTGAAAGAGTTAAATATTAGGTTTATGGGAGTACTACTCGGTCCATGTGACATCCTTTTCGTGGTACTTGAACTTTCCTCAAGCACCCATTTCTATCCCGGTGGAAGTGTGAAAAGCGGCTTTAGCTTTATTCGTCGAAATCGTCCATAAAGGTGATACTTTCTCACATAAAATGAGGCCATTTCACAAGTAATAACCATTTCTGCTTACCCGAGGATGCTTGAAAGCTGAGGAAGGATGCCGATTATTAAGTCGTGAGGGTGACAAAAATAAGGTAGGTCTAGTTTTCTGATCACCTAGTTTTCACAAGGTGAGCATAATCACCTACCACCTTCAAGCATAGTCAAACAAAATCAAGCACATGTTCATTTTAATGCACCAATGGAAGTGTTTTCTAAACTAGAAATCACAAACACATTGTATGAGAAATGAGTCTTTGACTAACGGATCTACAAAACCACAAATTAGTAGTTTCATAAATGTCTTGGACCAACGAAAAAGCTGCAAAAAAAACTAAGTTAGAACAAAAGATTAAAAACCAAACTAAAAGTTAGTAAATAATTAAACTAGAAAATAAAAAAACTAAACTAAGAAAAAAAGAATTAAAGAAAACTAAAAACTAAGAGCTCAATTTTTTTGTTGCTCCAAAAGAAGTAGTTTTGGGAGCCCCATTCCAAAGCCACACGCTACAAACAAAAGATTAGTAAACCAAAAAAAAACTTGAATGAAAACAGCAAACTAAAAATAGTGATAACTTTCTCACAACTAAACAAAACTTTAAATTGTAGATATCTATGGAAAGCTAAGACATAGAGCTTCAAAACCCAAAAAACATTTTGCAAAATTCTACACAACAAAAGTATTATAAACAAAAGAAAATTTGGATTTTAATAACTAAATCTTAAAAAGTTGCGATTAGTAAAATGGCCATAACTTTCTCAAATCTTAACGAAATTTCAAACCATTTAATGTTTCGGAAAGCTGAAAATGAGGCCTACAAAACTTAGAAATTTTTTTAAAATATTTGATGTGTCCATTCTTTTGTGCTCAAATGAAGATGACAGGATTTCGTATGCATTCTTGGTTGTAATTTGCAAAATAATGAAAACAAACCAATTTCTCTACAAAATTATAAGATTCACGTCGGGTTCACCAAATGTGAGATGGAGTTAGAGAATCAAATAGAATAGATAAAGTGACAGCCAACACTTCTAAACTATTAAACCACATCCAAACAAGAGAAAACAAAGTAAGCATAAGGAAAATAAAACATTAAATTAAGATACTCCCCATGCTTGAACTTGAATCACTTCTCTTGCTCTCCTATTTCTCCTTTTGCAAATATGCCCTCAGATTTGTAGTGTGACTTGTGCAAATACCTGCAAATGATAAGTAGAAAGTTGAAGAAGAATAGTTGTTTGGGAGGAGGAAACAGCCATTGAATGGATGATTGAGATAGTAACTTCGAAAAGATTCAGATGGATGCGCAAAATTCACTAGGAAGGTCTGAAATGGATGGTTGGATTAAGTCGAAGGTCACCAAGATTAATAGTCGAAATTGATGCACAAAGTGTCTCTACTATTCTTGGAGGAATCATAATCTGAGCCACTATATGAACATACGAGCTAGGATAAACGTAAAAGGTTATGTCATACAAGCTATGATAGGAAATAGATGTTATGACAGGGGATTATGATAGGGTATCTTTGACGTAGTGGTGCATAAATAATTTATTTTAAATTATTTATTCAAAAAATGGAGGAAATGGACAAGTGGAAAATAAATTATTTATTTTGAAAATGGAGGAAATGGACAAGTGAAAAATAAATTATTTATTCAAATTATTTATTTAGAGAAAATGAAAAGAGGAGCATTTAATTAAATTTATTAATTTAATTAAATGGAGAGATAGAAATTAGACCTTAAATAATTAATTTAGATTAACTATTTAATTAGGAGAGGTGGCATGGGATAATTAAATGATTTTAATAATTGTTTAACTATGGAAGAATTAAAGGACCATGAATAGATAAATAATTAATGGTAATTATTTAACTATAGATGAAAGATGACAAAATAATTAAATAAATAATAAATTATTTAACTATTGAAGAAGAGGAAGAAATTAGTGACGCAATTAGTTTATCTAACCGATCAGGATAGAATAAATAGACATGAATTAATTAAATAATTAAAATTATTTAATTAATAGATGAAAATGGACCGGATAACATAATTAAGTATCTTAATTATGCTAGGACGAAAGTGGCGAGAAATGGAGCTTGCGGGCCTAGGTCAATTTTCAGTGTCTACAAGCACAATAAACCACGCAACACAACATCAGGCACAACAAGAAATTTTATCAGCACATCAACAACATTAGACCCAACAATAATCCCTAGTGGCGCAACAACAACAACAACAAGTTGAATAACAATCCCTACAACTCAATAATACACCCAACAACAGCAACAAGGTTCCTATTATCCTCATATGAACATCGAAAATCCAAATGCAACAAGAACATATTAATCACTTTCACAAATTTCTCACACCTTCATACACACCATCTGTCATCCCACCATATGTTCCTCCACCCAATCTGCAAGATGATCTAGCATCACAATTGAAAGCACTCTCACAAGAAATGTAGGACCTTCTCATGCACAAGACAAAGAAGCCTCATACAAAAAACTTGTGTCTTTACCCATTTGATCAAAACATAGTAATGATACCATTCCCTCTTGGTTTTGAAATCCCCATGTTTGACAAATATAGAGGGAGAGGAAGTACTATTGACCATATCAAAGAATTTAACATCATGTGCATGGAGGCAACTTAAAATGATTCATATCTAATGCATCTCTTCCCTCGAAGTTTAACAGGTAATGTTATGGATTGGTTTTCTCATTTTCCTCCTAGTATCAATTTTTTTCAAGAAATCACTAATAAATTCATCGATCACTTCTTTAATCTTGACATGGACGTTAGTCTAGAAGAGTTGTATACTCTTAAAAAAATCAAGGAAAAACCTTCGCTAATTTCCTACAACAATGGAGACAAAGAGCTATTAAAAGCAAGTGGACTCTTCCTAATGAACAACAAGTGGTAATCATTATAGCCAACCTGGATCCAAATCTATCATTCCACTTGAAAATGCAATGCATCACATCGTATGAAAAGCTTGTCCCTAGAGCGCTTAACATTGAAAGAGCCCTAATCGCACAAGGAAATACTCAAGCTTACAAAGACAACTGTCCTTCAACTACTTCAAATGAGAAACCTCGTGTATGGGCTAAGAAAAAATCCATAACAAACGATGGTGTAGTAGATGCTAAGGTCATACTAAGTGCTCCTAGACCCAATAACAACCAAGTTGCTAACATCCAACCAACTATGCAACAAATGGTACCACCTCAAAACAATCAGATCAGTAACACCAACATACAACAAAGGAAAATTGGTAACAAGAACAACTATCCCAAATGCAAGTACACACATTTATCAGAACCCATTGAAATGATCATGAAGAAATTGGTAGAGTCAAATCTGATAACACTTCCTAACTTTGAAAACTACCAAGAACCACAAGAGAAGCTATCTTGGTACAACGAGCATGATCTTTGTGATTTTCATAAAATCAAAGGACATAAAACAACAAATTGCATGAAACTCAAGAATATCATCCAAGATTTCGTATAGAACGATACCATATTTGTTGAGGTACCAGCTGGGAACCAAGATCTCAAGATATACAAGACCCTTATGCCTGATCATAACAAAGCAAACAACAATGAAAAAGCTAAGGATTACACCAATGTACAACATACCTATTCCAATGCATTGGCCTCCTATGATAGTGTTATCACTATTATCACCATCAAAGGAGCTAGTATGGAATGTGGAGTCACCACACGACGTGGAAAAATAATCATTCAAGGAGTTGTCCCATCGAAATCTAGGACACAACCTACTTTTCCCACATGTAATCCTAGCAAGTAAAATCTTCTAGATCAGCTTAAACAGACCCCCACACAGATATCAATCTTAGAATTCTTAAGGTTATCCCTTGTACACAAGGAAATACTGGAAAAAGCCTTGTCTGAGTCATCTATTCCTAAGAACATTGATATCGATCAATTTCAAGCTATGGTAGGGCATATCACCAACCATCTTCTCACCTTCTCTGAGCAAGATTTATCGTCACAACCATCTTATAACTATGCTTTACACCTTGAGATTTTCATTCATAAAACAAGGTCAAAAGAGTCTTGGTAGATGGAGGTGTTGGTCTGAACATTTGTACCCTAGAGTTGATCAAGAATCTAGGCTATTCAGAAGATACTATTGAGAAGACAAAAAGTACCACCATTAGGGCATATGATGACCAAGAACAGGTATCACAAGGAATCATTTCACTTCCAATCCAATTAGGACCTCTTATTGTATAAATTGCATGTCATGTACTTGATCTTGATCTTCCTTATAACATACTACTTGGCCGACCTTGGATCCATGCTCTGAAAGTTGTAGACTCAACCTATCATCAGTGTGTGAAGTTTTCTTTTGAAGGCGAAGAAATCACTATCCATGGAGATCCCGAGCCTTTCTACTACTGCAAAAGTATTGACGCCAAGTTTTATAAGATCCCACAAATATCCAAAAATGATGGACCTACACCGTCAAGCTCATTTATTAACTCATCATCCTTAGCCTCTACCTCAGCACCAAGAATGCCCATTGTAAAAAGTATACCCAACATCAAAGCAGTGATCCAAGATGATGGTTGTGGAAACTAAAAACTATTAAAAGACACCTTTGTCTTAGGAGAGTTACCTATTTCTCCTCAATCTCATGGGAAACCTACATCTAGCACCAAAGGACCAGAAACAATCAAGATGGTGGCTACTACCTTCACCAAGTGGGGAGATCTAAATCAAGAAGATGTCAATGAGGAAGATATATCTAAACTTCTTTATCAAGATGAATGACCTGTTCCTGTTCTTCCCATGGAAGATGACAAAAAAGGCCTACAACTAATGCAAAGCATGGGATATAACAAGAATGAGAAGCTAGGGAAGAATAAAAATGGTTTACTAGAACCTATCGTTCCTAAGAAACAAATAAAGAATCTCAGCTTAGGTTGTACTACTAGCAAGGTCACACTTATTGGAAAAGGTATTTCTACTAAATGAGTTAAGGCTTCCTCTTGGTCACCTACATCATGTGATACAACCTTAGATGAATTTCCCCTTAATGTTGCTGACGTATTTGAGAACAACACCCTCTTTATGATATCTGTAACATCCTTTGTCTCAAACAACCAACCAACTTAAATATGCCTAGTATACCTACAACTCATTGACATGGACCAACACAGACTATTGATTCTATATTTATTCGAAAACGATGAAGCGATCTTATAATTCATGGGACTCTAAGACAACTTATCATGGGTAGATCAAAAAGCAGGCTTCGACATAGAGCTTGATACAGGGGCATACTATGGGGAGACAATTGAATCCTTGAGTCACAAAATAAATGAAATGCAACTAACATGCAAATCTTTGAGTGAAAACCACTTCGTGGCGCTCTCTGGTCCCAAAATAGTAAAAATAAAGGACACATCTGATGGTGAAAACCTCTCTGAGGCACCCAAGGATGAGGGATTCAATCTCCCCCATAGTGCAATGCATCCCAAGAAGTTAGCGATACTAGCAAAAAAGGATACTCTAGTCAATGTGGGAATAGAAGAATCATCTAAGATCACTTTTTATGTTGAATCATTGTTGGACAAAGAATAGAAGAACCTAGCAACATTTCTCAAAGAGAGAAGAGATAAATTTGCATGGTCATACACAGATATGCCAGGTCTCGATCCAGAAGTGGTTGTACATCACTTAGTAGTCTATCTTGATGCCAAACCAATTAAGCATAAATTAAGGAAGATGTGTCGTCAGATAGCACTCTTGGTTAAACTAGAACTACAAAAGGTTCTTGATGTTGGATTCATCCAACCGATAGGTTATCCTAAGTGGGTTTCAAAAATGGTACCAGTCTCAAAACCCACTAGGGGTATTAGAATATGCATTGATTTCAGAGATCTAAAAAGGGCATGTCCAAAGGATGATTTCCCTCTTCCCAACATTGATCTCATTGTGGATTTAACAGTTGGGCATGAAATGTTGTCACTCATGGATGGATTTTTGGGCTACAATCAAATCATAATCGCCAAGGAAGATCAACGTAAAACTTCCTTTGCTTGTCCATGGAGAACCTACTATTGGAATGTAATTCCATTTGGGTTAAAGAATGTAGGAGCAACCTATTGAAGAGCAATGACCCTCATCTTTCATGACATGATCCACAAATAGTTGAAGATTATGTGGACAATATTTTGGAAAAATCAAAGAAGAGAAGTGAGCACATACAAGTCTTAGGACCTATCTTTGATAGGCTTGAAGAATACAAGGTACAATTGAATCCAAAAAAGTGTGTGTTCGAGGTCACATCAGGGAAAATTCTTGGCTTCATTGTTTCACAAAGAGGGATAGAAATTGATCCATCAAAAGTTAAATCCATCCTATACATAGAACCACCGCAAACATTGAAGCAAATGAGAGGATTACAAGGAAGATTGCAGTCCATCAGAAGGTTCATAGCCCAACTATTAGATAAGATTCATCCCTTTTCACATCTTCTCCATAAAAGGATAACCTACAAGTGGGATGGAAAATGTAATAAAGCTTTCTAGTAGATCAAGGATTGTCTACTAACACCTCTAGTGCACATGCCATTGATACTAAACAAGCCACTAATCATGTATATCTCAGCAACACTAGTAGC
>VDFB02052922.1:0-25276 GCA_007258455.2 Sequoia sempervirens
TCATTACCTCATCACTTCCACCTTTTGTGGACACATCATGTGATTATCTCTCCACTTTAAGTGGAGTGATAACTTTTCTTAGTTGTCTCATGTCATAAGATTACAACACTTGTCATAATCTTATGCCCTTCTATGTTCTCACCTTGGCTATATAACCAAGGGGTCTCTCTCAATTGTAATCAAAATCATATCATATCAATGACATTGAATATAGTCTATTCTTGTCATATTTCTCTCTCTTTCTTTTCTTGTGATTTCCATTTGGTCCATAGATCTTGGCATCCATAGCCAATTCTAACATGGTATCAGAGCGGTTTGGGTGCCATTGCAGAGTCTTTTTCTAAAGAGAGATCGCAAATCTGAGGAGGTTCCATTTTTAGGCTCTTTGTTGTAGGTTCATATCCGAGCTTTCTAGTGCAAATCTGAGCTCACCATTGCGTCTAGAAGGTTCGAGAAAGTTAAATTTTCCTTTTGTTTCATCCAAATCAGACATACGAGGCCAAATCTAGGAGGGTTTGAAGCTGAAAAGTGGTTGCCAGATCCAGAAGGTAGCTGCATTTTTGGAGCTTTTTGGGTCAAATCCGACTTTGTCATTGCATCCAGAAGGGCCAAAAACCCTAAGATCGACAGTCAATTCGTCCAAGTCAGCAAGTCATCTGGTGAGGCAAAAATATTTTGCCCAGAGAATCGTATGGCCCCCCCAGGCATCATAATGACAGACGGTATGATTTTTTAGAAAATAAATAAAAATTTTCTGATTGAAAATTTTTGAATTTTTTTTTTAGAAAATTAATTTTCGCTCATTAAAATCTCCTTCCAAAAATTTATTTTTGAAAATTCATTGAAAAATAAATAAATAAAAAGAAAAAGGGGAAAATTTTTTATTATTTTACGTAGTACCTACAATAGTAGGTACTTTGCATACTCTCGTACCTGTGGACACTGCAGTTCTGCCACATGGCTAGCATTGACAATTCCGTAGCCCGACTCCTACCATTTTCCAACCAGATTATACACTGGCGGCCGGTACATACTACAATTTTGACGATCCACAAATTACTAGCAATCATCAAATTTTCAGCACTGGAAATAATACCGACATAAATCTAACTTGCTAATAGAGAAAGGAATATTCCGTCAGACTTAGTAGATTCTAGCTACTGTACATAGAATATTCCGTTAAGAATATACCGACCGCATTTCAGAATATTCTGACAAAGGGCACATTTTCTTGACGGGCGGGAAACCATCAAATTTAAGCTCTTGGATTGATGACGTTAGCACCACGTCATCAAATTTAAAAATAAATTTCCTCCTCACCATTTGAGTTTTCATTTTTGAAGTTCAACTTTGGAGGCTCGTAACTTGCTCATTTTGACTCCTTTTTTTGAGCAATTCTTTTGATTTGGGATAATGTTTCGTGCTCTACACACTGGTACAATCAGTTTTTGGTTTTGGTGCCTAGTTTTTCTAGAAATTGAAGATTATCACAAGTGTTGTTGCTTTGTCCTTATTTTGGGAACTTTGGGAGCTCATATCTTGCTCCTACGGTAATATTTTTTAGTGCAATTTTTTTTGAAAGTGCATGATTTTTTGTGTACTTCTTAGTGGTATGATCAAATTGATCTCATTATATGCCAAAAATTGTACTTGATTTTGTGGCCTATTTTGGTCATTTGCACGTACCAAGATCAAGACCACTTTGCTATTTTTGGCAAGTGGCAATTGTAAATGCACTAAATATAAAGTGCCAAATTAAATATTGCTTGGGGGGTTCTTTGATTGAGTGAATTTGAGGGGGATTTTTCTTGTGTTTTTGGTTGCATTCCTCTTGATTTGTGTTCTTGTTTCATCATGGAGCCATCTACAATTCCATTTCTAACACCTTAAAACTATCCTAAATGGAAATTTGAAATGAACAAATTGCTAAGAGTAAAAAGATTGTATAAGATAGTTCATGGGCTTGATGGTGAACCACAAAATGATGAAGTTAAAAAGAATAAGTGGTTGAATAGTTGTGAAGAAGCAATTGGCTATTTGTGCTTGTATGTCTCTCTTGAGTTGTTGTTTCACATTGAGCAGTTGGATACACCTATGGCTATGTGGACTACATTGTCAGAATTGTTTGGGAAAATAGATGAAATTCAAGGACATTTATTGGAGAATGAATTAATCAGTCTCAATCCATTTAATTTTGACAACATACAAGACTTCATCACCAAATTCAAGTCACTAAGAACATAATTGAAGAATTGTAAAATTGAGAAATCAGATACACAATTGATCTTAAGTGTTCTTTCAAATTTAGGACCTGAATATTCAGTGTTTGTGTCTACTTTTTATGCTACAAAGAATGCCTTTGGGAGTGATTTTAAGATGCCTTCCTTTGAAGATTTTACTATGAAACTCACTAGGGAGCAAGATAAGATTATTCAAATGGGTACTTTCAAGTCTTCAAAATCACATGCTTTGGTTGCAAAAGATGAGAAGTCTTCAAGTGGCAAACAAAAGACAAAGAACAAGCCTAAGAAGAACACACAATCCACATCAAATTCCACAGAAGAACATAAAGATTCATCTTCAAAAGAGAAATCATCTAAGAAGGAGAGACCTTTTTGTGCATATTGCAAGAAGGATGGACATGAAGAACACTATTGTTATAAGAAGGATATTGATGAGTTGAAAAATATTCTCAAAAAGAATCACATTGATTTTCCTTCTAGAATGTCTAAATCTTCTTCTCCTTATACTTCAAAATAGTCTAAAAAGGACAAATGTCAAACATCAGGATATAAAGGATAAGCTCTTTGTGCTCATTCAAGTCTAGGATTAGGTAGATGGTTTCTAGATTCAGGAGCATCTCATCATATGTCATCTTGATAGACTATCTTCTCTTCATTTCAGCCTTGTTCTATGTCTCTTATCTTGATGGGAAACAATACATACATGAGTGTAACAAGGAAGGGATCTATTAGCATTGGGGAAAACACTTTTCAGGATGTCTTGTGTGTTCCTCATTTGATGAACAATCTACTTTCCATACATCAGATTACACATGGTGGAGATGGGAGAACTATGGAGTTCACTCCTAATTTAGTTATCATTCGAGACTTGGAGACTAGAAATGTCATTGCTACTGGGGTGGTTGATCATTCATCTCTGTTGTATTTCTTTGCACAGTTTGCTTCTGATGATGATGATGTTCATTCGACTATTGATCACATACACCATGATTCAGAGGAGACATTTGGCATTTTAAACTTAGGCATACTCACATCAAATCTAGTCCTTGAGCCATGCATTTCATCTCCTCCATCTACTGTTGCAGTTGATGATACTTGTGTTGCTACAGTTTTGGCTCCTAGTGATTCAGTGCAGCAGGACATACATAGTCTTCCAGATATGGCTACTTTGGATGACTTCTTGACAGGTATTTCAGACTTGTTCATGGAGTCTCATCTTACAAATTTGGAGGACACCATTGATAGCATTCATCTTCTCTTTGATGAAGATGTACCTTCTTTAGTTGTTGTGAGGGAACACCTTGACCCTCTTTCTCATTCTCTACATGATCATTCTTCACAGATTGGCGTGAGTGTGGATTCTTTTGGACAACATTTGGAGGAGGCTTCTTTATCTTCAAAGGGGATATCTTTGTCTTTGGATCATGTTCTACATTCATCTCTACTAGATGTTGGATTGTCCTCTTCAGCAGTGTGGCCTAGAATGCCTAATTGGAGTGTGTTAGCTTTTAGCATCGACATGGAGATACTTGAGCATGCTACAAAGACATCATCATCCACCATCCATCTTTTTGACATCCTGCATACATCCTTGGTTTTTGTTTCTTCCTAAGGGGAGGAATGTTGTTCGGCGAGATTGGATCATCTTCAGCATTCAATGTTGAGCTTCTACCATCATTGTAGGAGACTCAACATTGAGGGGGGGCTACCTTGTCTCTCTTCTACTTCTCTCTTATGGGGGGGTCTTTTTCCTCACATGGGGTTTTTACCTTCTCATGCATCATTGAGAGCATTTCTATTTTGTATTTCATCTCTCTTTTGAGGGGGAGTTTTTCCCATGAGGTTTTCTCCCTTTCCTCGTTTGTGAGAGATTGATTTGTTTGTACATGGGTACCTAACATGGCCTAGTAGTCGGGACCCATCTTGCACTGTTTGCATTTGTGTACATTCTCCCTAAGTTGCACTTAAGGGGGGTGTTGGTGTAATTAAATGTGTTGTACCTTGTCCTAAGTCATATTTACACCTTAGTTAAGTTTACTTAGGGACCATATATGAGGTTGTTGGAGAATTTCCACTTTTGGTGGACTTGACATGTCATTACTTTATCACTTCCACCTTTTGTGGACACATCATGTGATTATCTCTCCACCTTAAGTGGAGTGATATGTTTTCCTAGTTGTCTCATGTCATAAGATTATGACACTTGCCATAATCTTATGCCCTTCTATGTTCTCATCTTGGCTATATAACCAAGGAGTCTCTCTCATTTGTAATCACAATCATATCATATCAATGACATTGAATATAGTCTATTCTTGTCATATTCTCTCTCTCTCTCTATCTATCTATCTCTCTCTCTCTCTCTCTCTCTCTCTCTCTCTTTTCTTGTGCTTTCCATTTGGTCCATAAGTTTGGTAGTGATAAAAAATTCCACAAATGACAAGAAAATCATGCATTAGCAGTCAATGTAAAAAAGAATTCCAAAGGGATTGGGTAGGGATATGTTGGGGATCAGGATAAGGCAAAAATTTTTGTATGTTCAAATTCATGCAACTCTCCAACTCTAAAACTTGCTCTCCATTTTTATCAAATCTTTCCCAAATTTGAAATGATTTTACCCTTTTGGCTCTTCTTGAAGATGAAACCTTCAATTGGCCATGAACACACAAAAATTCTTTATAATTTGATCATCTACTCTTGTAAGAAAAAAACAAGGTAGAAAATAAGAGAAACAAAAAATAGGGAAATTTTTTGTTGATTGGGATTGCAAGTGAATATGAATGCTCCTCCATCATTCATGAATCTTATATTTTACAAGAGGAGTAAGCATATTGAGAATAGATACCATTTATTTATATAATTGATCAACAATGGAGAGATCTTTCTAAAATTTTGAAGATCTAAATACCAATGAGTAGACATTAGAGAAAAAAAATGTATATCAAAAATATCATTTTGGTGTTCATAGGATGGTAATTATAATTAAGATGGAGTGATGGAATTATATTCCCAACTAGTGTTTTCTATTAGTTATCATGTTTCATGTGCAATTCTTTAAGTCTTACTATGGATAGCATTTAATAAGATTGACTCTTTTCCTTCCTCCATTTTACTTTTTCTTACATGTGTAGTGATCTATATCTTTTAGCATGGGTCTCCTCTTCCTATGCATGTTTGGAGTCTAAATTGTCAATCCTTTATTTATCACTTTCATATATGTTTTTAATCAATAGAATTGTTCTTGTAAGAAATTTGAACTCTAATATTCAAGAAGCTACACATTAATAAGCTCATAAATATTAACGTATACTATGTTCTTATTTTTCAAAAACTAAGAGAAGTTCAATCTCTCAAAAAAATCTTATGTAAGAAGTTTTGTAAATAATGAAAAGAACTCAATTTTTTCTATGTGCCTACTCAACAAAGATCTAAATCTCTGTAACAAGTTTGTTTAATTTCAATATAAATAGCACAGTCCTTTTGATTATTATTTTTTTGTTATGTTTGTTTGCTCTCTTTCTTCACCTTTCCCTTCAACATTTATCATGAATTTATAATCTTTCATATTTCATGTGTTTATAATTTCATACTCCTACATATTTTAGCTTTTAATATTTCAGATTTAGATTTATGTATTTAAGAATACTTTAACATAAAATATTATATTCCAAAGAAAAAATAGTTTATAATATTAATTTGAGTACTTTAAAATTTGATTATGCAATATTTTATGACTTTTTAAATCATATTTCACCAATCCATAATAAAATCAATCTAAAAATATTCAAACTAATATTATATTATTGAACAACTATTATATTGTATTCCATATCGATAACTAACTCTTTATATAATCAAATTGGTTGCTTGCCTTGTATCACAGGGAAGCTTCGAATCCTGAATTCCTTTATATATATATATATATATATATATATATATATATATATATATATATATATATATAAAATAAAGAGCTTGAACGGTCGAAATGTGAAATGAATCAAATTCGAACTATTTAAACAATGAATTTAGAAACCCAATTCATTTGTTATCTCGATAAAATCTCCAAGGCCGGTGTGTTGGTTCAGCTAAAGTTAGTTACATTTAGTAAACTTGATTACAAGATGTATGAGTAAATCTAAAAGGGTTTAACGTCGACATTAAAAGAAAGATGCAATAACAAGAAACATTACGAGATTCCATGATCAGAAGTGGGTTATAAGTGCATTGGTAGAAAATACCAATTAAGAATAAGCATAGTTGGATTGAAGGCAGAGAAGAGAAGATAGATAAGGAATAGAAGCATGTGGAGAGTTTTACATGAGCCTCTTGAGTTTGTTGAGATTCATGGCGTTGTGAAGATTGATTTCTGGGCACGAATTTCACAGCTAGCCCAGTTTCAGCGGACAAGCCGTCATTTGTTTGGGCGGATCGAACATGGGCTGGGGTGGGTTAATGTTAGCCTGTACAGATGGTCACATGACTGGCCAACTGCAGAAGAACGTTGGTTACACCGAGTTATTAAAACTCTTGAACCTCCCATTCTACTAAATGGGATTGTAGAGAAGACATATGTCATTCAGTTCAATGGTGGACGTCCTGGTGACGTGGTATACTATGACGGAATTCCTATGGACGTCTATTTCGTTCAGGTATATGGTGATGCGCCGTACATCATGGATGACTTGGTAAATGAGCATACCTCTGCTCAATCTTTCTATAGTGAACGGCTTGCTAAGCCTCCAGCTGCCAGAAGAGAGGAGCTTCGCCTTATTCTTCGAGAACGCATTGCCTCCTCTACTTCTAGAGCCTACTGGACTGCCGTTTACAACTCTCTCTATCATTGACCTCCAAGATGGCAAGCTAATCATAGCTATAGCTCCGGGATTCCTTACAGCCAATTCTTGTTATTAAGTTTTGCTCTTCTTGTTATTAAGCAGGACAGTCAAGCAGAAGGAAATAATCTGTTATCATTATTTGTGCTGAGGTATTTAGTAATTAAAATTCTTGCAATTAGTTATACTGTCAAATAGCCCATACACTGATTTAGGGTTTGCTTAAATTAGAAGTGTTAATCAAAGGGAATTCTATCATGGGATGTGCTTCGCTTCTAATTTGAAAAAAGAACGTCAGTTAACAGATTCATACTACCTGTTTCTGTAATGGCAATTGTGTGCACTTTATCGACAATTCTGTGGTATGCAATTTATGATTTCTTTTCATTTGTGGGTCGTCGATACTATAATGCTTTTATGGCTTCTCAAAACTCTTACAGAAAATGGTCTTTTTTCAAGATTAACCTGGAAAGATTCTTGAAAAAAAAACTGGCATGGTAAACTTTAGGAATCTAAGACAGTCAATGGTTCTGTTCTAAATTAGCCATGGAATAGAAAAGAAGTTTTCAAGTTTCTGTATGTAGAAAATGAATTGTACGATATTTCATTTATTTTTGTTACTTTTTTTTTAATTTCTCAGTTACTGTAGTTTCCAGTCGGCATAAAAATGTGTTGTCTCCGATTGAATTAACAAGCCTTTCAAATGCTATTATCAGAATTTCTTTTAATCTGTTTTTTTTTTTTTTGTGTCTATAATTTACTTGAAGTATAAGCCCAGAGCTCTTGTTATTATTTTAATGCTTTTTAACCTCAAACCAAGCATTCCATATAGAAGTGTTGAGGCAGGTCATTATCAGAAAAATTGAATGGACAGAAATATAATAGAATTCTATTCTTATCTTGTTTCAGTGGTGTAATTGTCTCTCCCAAATTTGAATTCAAATGAAGAAAACTCAAAGATGAATGGATGTGCGACGGATTTGTAAACCCTGTTATTCTTTCTTCTCAGTTTCTTGCCAATTATGGCATTTGCTATATCAAATAATAATAATTAACTGATGTAATAATTTATACTGATAACGATGTTTCTATTATATATATAATATACATCACACAAGCTCCTTTTGTTTTGGGTCTACATTAAGATATCAATATATCTTTTAAAAGGATTCATTATGGAATCAATTCTGCTTATTAAAAATCTATATGTTAATTTTTTTTGAAATGGAAGTATATTATTATATCTGTTAAAACAAAATCAAAATATTTATTGAAATAAATGGTAAAAAAAATTAAATTAGAATGGATGTTTGTAAATGGTTATACAAATTCATGAGATTCAAAATATAGTTTAGTGCAAAATGTGAAGAGAGGATGTTTAAAAGTGTATATCATATCTTAAATTTAAAGGTATTATACAAAAATTTAAGCAATTGAAATCAATATCAAAGTATAAAATTAAACTAATTATCAAAGAAATATGTTACAATATGAATTATCCTACACACACAAGTGTGCATGGCTTACAGTTATGATTTTCTAGCTTATACTAATTTATCTAACCCTGACGTTCTTACATTGTGGAGACTTCTCTCACAAGCTCCCTCCCAAGAAACATTCCCCAAATAAATCCTCCTAAAATGAGTTAAAATCCCATATTTATAGCATTTGAGATGGTGTAGGGGTAGTTAACCCACATCCAAGCATGATTTCACACATGTCAAGCATTCATTCACCCCTAGGATCTATATGTAGGTGGTTAAATCCATCTATGATACCTTTTGTCACTTTTCAGCAAATTGCAAAAATATGAAGGGGTTTCACCATACATCATGTGGAGAAATCATGGCTATTGAGATGTTGTGGAAATACACAAGTTATCTAAACATATCCTTACATGATTGAAATTTTTTTCCTTAGATCTTCAAATAATGCACAAAGAGAAAATACGGAAATCAAGGGGTATTTGGACATTGCAAGATTTTGAAATGTATGTGGATAATATCCACTTGGTGATGAAAGTTTCAAAAAAGAAATTTTTTGTGGGAAATGAGGGGCATCAAGAATTTATATGAACATAAGGGGCATCATGATCTGTGAAGATGTGTGAGGGATTTAAGTATACCTAATAGCACACAAATCCTTCACAAGTTTGGTAGAGATCAAAAGTTCTCCATGTGACGATAAAATCATCCATTATTAGTCAATGGAAGAAAGAATTCCAAAGGGACTTGGTAGGGATATGTTGGGGATCAAGATAAGGCCTAAATTTTTGCAAGGTTAAATGCATACTAAAACTTTGTAACTCCAGAACTTGTCCATTTTTATCTAATATTTGCCAAATTTGAAATTTGAATACCCTTTTGGCTCTTCTTCAAGATGAAACCTTCAATTGGCTATGAACACACAAAAATTATTTATAACTTGATCATCAACTCTTGTAAGAAAAAACAAGGTAGAAAATAAAAGAAATAAAAAATAGGAAACCTTTTTGTTGAGGAGAATTACAAGTGGATCCGAATGCTCTTGTATCATTCAAGAATCTAATATTTTATAAGAGTAAGCATATTGACACTAGATACCATTTATTTGTATAATTGATCAACAGTGGAGAGATCTATCTAAAATTTTGAAGATCTAAATAACAATGAGTAGACACTAGAGAAAAAAGAATGTATATTCCCACATATTTTAGCTTTTAATATTTATGAAATAGATTATGTATTTAAGGATAAATTAACAAAAATATTATGTTGCAAAGAAAAAAAAGTATATAATATTAATTTGAATATTTTAAGTTTTGATTATGCAATGTTTTTTATTAACATTTTGAATCATATTTCACAATCTATCATAAAATCAATCTAAAAATATTCAAACTAATATTATTACATTGAGAGGCATTCTTACAGTCACAAAGTCTATGTAATGAAAAACTCCTAAGTAAAAAATTGACGTGGAGGTGACAATTTTATTTCTTATATATATATATAACTAATCTTATCTACTAAAAATAATATTTATTTATGAGGATAAGATAATAAAAAATATGTAAAAATTAATACTCATAAAAAAAAAGTTTTTAAAATTTAGAAAATTAACTATGAAAGAACTTTCCTAAATTTACTATAGAATACAAAAATAAGTTACTAAATTAAAAATAATTGTTCTCTTTAAAAATTTCAAATTAATACACTTAAAATTAGATATTAAATAAAAAGGAAATATCCTAAATTTACTATTACACATAAAAAAATTCAAAATAGATGCATGAGAAGGATATCTCTTGATGTATTTTATACATATTATTAAAATAATACATATATGTTAGTATTATTGAACAACTATTGTATTTTGTTCATTCTTTATATAATCAAATTGGTTGTTTGACTTGTATCAAGAGAAGCTTGAATCCTGAATTCATATATATATATATATATAGCTTGTACGGTCGAAATGTGAAATGGATCAAATTCGAACAATTTAAATTATTAATTTAGAAACCTAATTCACCTGCTATCTCGATTAAAAATCTCCTAGGCCGGTGTTGTGATTCAGGTAAAATTAGTTACAAGATGTATGACTAAATCTGAAAAGGTTTAACGTGGAGATTAAAAGAAAGATGCAATAACAAGAAACATTACAAGATTGCATGATGAAGAGATACAATCGATCTCAGAAGTGGGTTATAAGTGCATTGGTAGAAAATACCAATTAAGAATAAGCATAGTTGGATTGAAAGCAGATCTTGGTTGGAGAAAAGAAGATAAGTAAAAGAAGCATGTTGAGAGCTTTCCATTACCCACTTGAGTTTGTTGCGATTCATGGCGTTGTAAAGCTTGATTTCTGGGCATTAATTTCACAGCTGGCCCAGTTTCAGCGGACATATCCTAATTTCTTTGGGCATATCGAACATGGGCTGGGCTGGGTTAATGTTAGCCTGTACCAATTGTCAATTTACTGGCCAAGTACAGAAGAACGTTGGATACACCAAGTTATTAAAACTCTTGAACCTTCCATTCTACCAAATGGGATTCCAGTGAAGACATATGTCATTCAATTCAATGGTACTGGACTTCCTGGTGAGGTGCTGTACTATAACGGAATTCCCATGGACGTCTGTTTCGTTCAGATATATGATGATGCGCCCTGCCCCATGGTTGACTTCCTAAATATCTGTGCTCAATATTTTTATAGTTTGCAGCTTGCTAAGCCTCCACCTGCCAGAAGAGAAGAGCTTCGCCTTATTCTTCAAGACCTCATTACCTCCTCTACTTCAAGAGCCTACTGGACTCCACCTGCCAGAAGAGAAGAGCTTCGCCTTATTCTTCAAGACCTCATTGCCTCCTCTACTTCAAGAGCCTACTGGACTCGCGTTTACAATTTTCTCTATAATTGATTTCCAAGAAGACAAGCTAATCATAACTATAGCTCCAGGATTCCTTACAGCCAATTCTTGTTATTAAGTTTTTCTCTTATTGTTATTAAGCAGGCCAGTCAAGCAGAAGGAAATAATCTGTTATCATTATTTGTGCTGAGTTATGTAGTATTTAAATTTCTTGGAATTAGTTGTACAGTCAAATAGCCCATACACTGATTTAGGGTTTACTTATTAGAAGTGTTAATCAAAGGAAATTCTACCATGGGATGTGCTTCGCTTCTAATTTGAAAAGCTGTAAGCCAGGCATTCTTTTTATCTGAATCGATTTGTGCCACCGTGAGATATTTCTCAACATAATATTTGCCTTACTGTTGTCCGAATTCAATAATCTATGGATTCTTGTAAAGACAGCCTATTCTTTCAATGGTAAAAAACAACGTCAGTTATCAGATTCGTACTACCTGTTTCTGTAATGGCAATTGTGTGCACTTCATCGACAATTCTGTTGTATGCAATTTATGATTTCTTTTCATTTTTGGGTCGTCCATACTATAATGCTTTTATGGCTTCTCAAAGCTCTTTCAGAAAATGGTCTTTTTTCAAGATTAACCTGGAAAGTTTCCTGAAAAAAGAACTGGCATGGTAAGCTTTAGTAATCAAGACAGTCAATGGTTCTATTCTAAATTAGGCATGGAATAGAAAAGAGTTTTGAAGTTTCTGTATGTAGGAAATGAATTGTACGATATTTTTGTACGATATTTCATTTCTTTTTGTTACTTTTGTTTTTATTTCTCAGTTACTGTAGTTTCCAGTCGGCATAAAAATGTGTTGTCTCCGATTGAATTAACAAGCTTTTCAAATGCCATTATCAGAATTTCCTTTAATCTTCTCTTTTTTGTCTCTATAATTTACTTGAAGTATAAGCCCAGAGCTCTTATTATTATTTGAATGCTTTTTAACCTCAAACCAAGCATTCCATATAAAAGTGTTAAGGCAGGTTATTATCAGAAAAATTGAATGGACAGAAATATAATAGAATTATATTCTTATCTTGTTTCAGTGGTGTAATTGTCTCTCCCAAATTTGAATTCAAATGAAGAATACTCAAAGATGAATGGATGTGCGACGGGTTTGTAAACACTGTTATTCTTTCTTCTGAGTTTCTTGGCAATTATGGCATTGGCCATATAAAATAGCAATAATTCACTGATGTAATAATTTATATTGATGACGATGTTTTTATTATATATATAATATACATCAAACAAGCTCCTTTTGTTTTAGGTCTACATTAAGATATCAATATATCTTTTAAGCCACCTTCTAAGGATTCACTATGGAATCAATTTTGATTATTAATAAATCTATATATTAAAAAAAATTGAAATGGAAGTATATTATTATATCTGTTAAAACAAAGTCAAAATATTTATTGAAATAAATGGTGAAAAAATTAAAATTAGAATTGATGTTTGTAAATGGCTATACAAAATCATGAGATTGGAAATATAGGTTAGTAAAATAAGTGAAGAGAGAATGTCTAAAAGTGTATATCATGTCTTAAAAAAAAAAATAGAGGTATTATACAAAAATTTAAGCAATTAAAATTAATATCAAAGTCTAAAATTAAACTAGTTATGAAAGAAATATGTTACAATATGAATTATCCTACACTTTACTAATTTATCTAACCCTAAACCTCTTACATTGTGGATTCTTCTCTCACAAGCTCCCTCCCAAGAAACCTTCCCCAAATAAATCCTCCTAAAATGAGTTAAAAATCCATATTTATAGCATTTGAGATGGTGTAGAGGTAGTTAACCCACATCCAAGCATGATTTCACACATGTCAAGCATTCATTCACCCCTAGGATCTATATCTAGGTGGTTAAATCCATCTATTACACCTTTTGTCACCTTTCAGTAAATTGCAAAAATATGAAGGGGCTTCACCATATATCATGTGGATAAATCATGGCTATTGAGATGTTGTGGAAATACACAAGTCATCCAAACATTTCCTTACATGATTCAATTTTTTTTTTCCTTAGATCTTCAAATAATGCACAAAGAGAAAATATAGAAATGAAGGGGTCTTTGGACATTGCAAGATTTTGAAATGTATGTGGATAATATCCACTTGGTGATGAAAGTTTCAAAAAAAGAAATTTTGTGGGAAATGAGGGGCATCAAGAATTTACATGAACATAAGGGGCATCATGATCTGTGAAGATGTGAGAGGGATTTAGGTATATCCAATAGCACACAAATCCTTCACAAGTTTGGTAGAGATCAAAAGTTCTACATGTGACGATAAAATCATCCATTATCAGTCAATGGAAGAAATAATTCCAAAGGGACTTGGTAGGGATATGTTGGGATCAAGATAAGGCCAAAAATTTTGCAAGTTCAAATGCATACTAAAACTTTTTAAGTCCAAACTTGTCCATTTTTATCAAATCTTCGGCAAATTTGAAATTGGGATACCCTTTTGGCTCTTCTTCAAGATGAAACCTTTAATTGACCATGAACACACAAAAATTATTTATAACTTGATGATCAACTCTTGCAAGAAAAAACAAGGTACAAAATAAGAGAAACAAAAAATAGGAAACTTTTTTGTTGAGGAGAATTGCAAGTGGATCTGAATACTCTTGTATCATCCGAGAATCTAATATTTTACAAGAGTAAGCATATTGACACTAGATACCATTTATTTGTATAATTGATCAACAATGGAGAGATCTATCTAAAATTTTGAAGATCTAAAAATCAATGAGTAGAGACTATAGGAAAAAAACTGTATATTCCCACATATTTTAGCTTTTAATATTTATGATATAGACTATGTATTTAAGGATAAATTAACAGAAAATATTATGTTGCAAAGAAAAAAAAGTATATAATAATAATTTGAATATTTTAAGATTTGATTATGTAATGTTTTTTATTAATATTTTGAATCATATTTCACAATCCATCATAAAATCAATCTAAAAATATTCAAACTAATATTATTACATCAAGAAGCATTCTTAAATCACAAAGTCTGTGTATTCAAAAACTCCTAAGTAAAAATTCACATGGAAGTGGCAATTTTATTTCTTAAAAAACTCCTAAGTAAAAATTCACGTGGAAGTGGCAATTTTATTTCTTATATATATATCTTATCTACTAAAAATAATATTTAATTATAAGAATAAGATATTAAAAAATATATAAAAAATACTATTCATAAAAAGAAAGTTTCTAAAATTTAGAAAATTGACTATGAAAGAACTTTCCTAAATTTATTATTACACATAAAAAAAATTCAAAATAGATGCATGAGAAGGATATCTCTTGACTATATTTCTTGACATATTTTATGTATATTATTAAAATAATATATATATCCTAGTATTATTGAACAACTATTATAATCCTTGTATCCTATATATATATATATATAAATAAAATAAAGAGCTTGCACGGTCGAAATGTGAAATGGATCAAATTCGAACTATTTAAACTATGAATTTAGAAACCTAATTCACTTGCTATCTCGATTAAAAATCTCCTAGGCCGGTGTTGTGGTTCAGTTAAAGTTAGTTACAAGATGTATGAGTAAATCTGAAAAGGTTTAACGTGGAGACAAAAGAAAGATGCAATAACAAGAAACATTAAAAGATTGCATGATGAAGAGATACAATCGATCTCAGAAGTGGGTTATAAGTGCATTGGTAGAAAATACCAATTAAGAATAAGCATAGTCGGATAGAAAGCAGATCTTGGTGGGAGAAAAGAAGATAAGTAAAAGAAGCATGTTGAGAGTTTTCCGTTACCCACTTGAGTTTGTTGCGATTCATGGCGTTGTGAAGCTTGATTTCTGGGCACTAATTTCACAGCTGGCCCAGTTTCAGCGGACACACCCTCATTTCTTTGGGGAGATCGAACATGGGCTGGGTTGGGTTAATGTTAGCCTGTACAAATGGTCACATAACTGGCCAACTAGTGAAACTGCAGAAGAACGTTGGTTACACCGAGTTATTAACATTCTTCAACCTTCCATTCTACCAAATGGTATTCCAGTGAAGACATATGTCATTCAATTCAATGGTACTGGACTTCCTGGTGAGGTGCTGTACTATAACGGAATTTCCATGGACGTCTAGTTCATTCAGATATATGGTGATGCGCCCTACCTCATGGTTGACTTCCTAAATATCTGTGCTCAACATTTTTATAGTTTACAGCTTGCTAAGCCTCCACCTGCCAGAAGAGAAGAGCTTCGCCTTATTCTTCAAGACAGCATTGCCTCCTGTACTTCTAAAGCCTACTGGACTGCCGTTTAAAACTCTCTATAATTGACCTCCAAGAAGACAAGCTAATCATAACTATAGCTCTGGGATTCCTTACAGCCAATTCTTGTTATTAAGTTTTTCTATTGTTGTTATTAAGCAGGCCAGTCAAGCAGAAGGAAATAATCTGTTATCATTATTTGTGCTGAGGTATTTAGTATTTAAATTTCTTGAAATTAGTTATACAGTCAAATAGCCCATACACTGATTCAGGGTTTGCTTAAATTAGAAGCGTTAATCAAAGGGAATTCTAGCATAGGATGTACTTCTCTTCTAATTTGAAAAGCTGTAACCCAGGCATTGATTTTATCTGAATTGATTTGTGCCAGCATGAGATATTTTTCAACATAATATTTGCCTTACTGTTGTCCGAATTAAATAATCTATGGATTCTTGTAAAGACAGCCTATTCTTTAAACGGTAAAAAAGAACGTCAGTTATCAGATTCGTACTACCTGTTTCTGTAATGGCAATTGTGTGCAGTTCATCGACAATTCTGTAATATGCAATTTATGATTTCTTTTCATTTTTGGGTCGTCGATAATATAATGCTTTTATGGCTTCTCAAAACTCTTTCAGAAAATGGTCTTCTTTCAAGGTTCACCTGGAAAGATTCTTGAAAAAAAAACTGGCATGGTAAACTTTAGTAATCTAAGACAGTCAATGGTTCTGTTCTAAATTAGGCATGGAATAGAAAAAAGTTTTCAAGTTTCTGTATGTAGGAAATGAATTGTACGATATTTTTGTACGATATTTCATTTCTTTTTGTTACTTTTATTTTTATTTCTCAGTTACTGTAGTTTCCAGTCGGAATAAAAATGTGTTGTCTCCTATTGAATTAACAAGCTTTTCAAATGCTAGTATCAGAATTTCCTTTAATCTTTTTTTTTTTTTTGGTGTCTATAATTTACTTGAACTAAAAGCCTAGGGCTCTTATTATTATTTGAATGATTTTTAACCTCAAACCAAGCATTCCATATAAATATAAAGGTTCTATACACAAATTTAAGCAATTAAAATTAATATCAAATTGTAAAATTAAACTAGTTATGAAAGAAATATGTTACAATATGAAGTATAACACACACATGTATGCACCAAGCCACTAAGAGAATTGAATTATAGTTATGATATAAGAAAAATTGTATGTTAGTATTTGTAGGTTTTATCAATGATGCTAATTATGTGAGTCTCAATATAGATGGAAGAGAGGAGTTACAGAATAATAAATTGTACATAATAACAAAGATTGTAGATCCATTACTTAGCTATTTCAAAATATAGACCATGCAATAATCAACTAAGCAACCAAATAGATAGATGTTATACATAAAAAAAGGCCTCTTGGATGCATGACTGAAGGAAGTGACATGTCCAAGAGTTAATGAGTCAACACTCAATCAAGAGATAAGTTAATTTAATCTAACTAAATTATAGATACTCTTGACTAAATAGAGGGGGTATCTAACTATCATTAATTAAGGATTGATTATGTATTGGTGGTAATGGAATGTGGTTACCTAAAATCAATGAAAAAACATGTCATTATTAGTTTAACAAAGAAAATTCAACCTACCTAAGTGATCCTAATCGAGGTTCATAATTGCAATAAAATAAATAACTAAATGGAAGAAATAAAATAATGCACCAACACCCCCATCATAAGCATAGCTTAGGTGCATATTGATATGGGCCCAATAAATATGTGTCTATGTTAGGTACACATGTACAATATTTCCCCCTTAAAGAAAATGTACAAAAACTGTAGGAAAAGAACACACTCTCAAGAAAGGGAAAGATGAAATAACATCCTAAAATCCCTACAAGACAAGGCCCATAAATTCCTCCACATATAAGAGAGAAAACATAGATGTAGATAATCACATAGTAAATTACTTTAGAGGTCTATTTTATAATAAATGATGTATTTATCTTTTAGAATAAATAAATTAAGTGAGCTATAGATCTATTGAATTCTATTCAAGTGGTAAAGTGAAGGAATTCCAAGATGAATGTTTCTAAAAACCACTCAAGATTATCAATGCTAATACTAAGGTATGATTGAAATTGATAAATAATATTAGGGACCCATACAAAATGATTCAAAATAAATAGTGATGAAGATGAATCATAAGACTCAAGAAGTGTAGAATGTATCACCATGTAAGAATATAGAAATAGAGAAAAACCAAGATGGCTAGAACATTCGGTCATTAAATTGAAATTAGGAGTTACAAATCCATGTGAGTTATCATTAAAAAGGAGAAAATTATCCTTGATAGTTTCATTAAAACCTTAAATATTAAATTATACAAACATAAGATGTATGTGAAATAATTATAGATCTAAATTATCAAGGAGATAAATATTAACTCTATATAATTAGTAGGTGGAGGTAGAATCTTAGTTTAGTTTATATGACTACATGTTCATCACATAATGTGTCTACACTAAAACAAATATTGAATCTATTGGAGGCGGAGGAATCTTAGTGCATATCAAATGGCCAAACTACAAATTCTATGTAATCACATTGGTTTCATGAGCATGGAAATTTATAAAATGGGTGTTAGTAGGTGTCTTAGTATTATGCACATGTGGAAGTTCCTCCAAGGAAACACCACTATTAGATGTTGATTCAAGATCTCCATATAGTTTCCCAATGATTTCCCAAGTAATTAAAAGGAATTATAAATGAGTAATTTGATGTATTATATCCTCGAAAATGGTGAGAGAAGTAATACCATTAACTTGTTCCATGTTCTCAATCCATTTATCCTTCTAATATATATCACTTGGTTCAAGAACTTGTCCATGGAGAAATGGTGATAAACCATGCATATGGAAAATATTCTTGAACCCTCAAATTTGGATAAGTAATTTGCATGATCCAAAATTATAAATAGCATCCATAGTAGTTAGAATACAAGGTGAAAGTCTAAAAATTGTTAATTTAAAAACTAATCAAAATACCTCTAGAAGAAAGTGTGATGGTGGCATTTTGTAGATAGTATGATTATATATGAGCCTAATAAAAGGATCCCCATAAAACTCAATTAAAATATGACGAATGGTACTCCCCTTACAAACTAAAACTAACAACAACTCAAATTTACACAACTAGGTGCAAGAAGAAAGCTAATATTATGTAAATTTTATTACTGAAATGAAACTGACATTATAACATTACACTGCCATCATATAGGCTTCCTAAGTACATCATTTGTAAATCTACAATTCTAAGCCAAACTCTGCTCTAGGTTGCCATGATCTTACAGTCAAGTCCTTATAGCCAAGTCTCAAATCCCCCTAGCTTCTCTCTTGCCACCTACTTCCCCCTTTCTAGTGGGTTTTATATCCTTTCATCTTTATCTTCTCAAGCAAGAAACCTTCTCTCACTGTAACTCATCAGTCATCTAGGGTTTCCTATAATATGATCTTCATTTAATTATTTCACCTAGTTTTTCTTAGCAATGCCACCATCACCCAAACAAAAATCAAGAACAGTTTCCTCATCTACACTATAACCTCTAGCATTCCATCAATCACCATCTATGCGCCTTGCTATTAGAAACACATTACATTATCGGGTTGAGATAGATTCAAGTCTCATTGATATTGATTTCTCTCACTAGTACCTCATCGCCATCCTCATCAACATTCGCAAATTGTAACAATGATGCAAATTAATGTATCATTCAATTGCATTCACCATCTTTACATCCATGTGATCAAACTCCATCATCATTACCTTCCTATCAGTCCCACTAGTGTCTTCACCAATATTCACTATCTTCTCAATGTACCTTGTAGCCACATGTCAACCGCTTATTCCTCTTCATATTTCATACTTAGCCTTCTATATGTTCATCCATGTGATGTTAATCAAGGAGGATTCAAAAACAATCAACACAAATCCAACTGAATTCAATGAGTGTTTGAAACTCCAAACCCTAGAACAAGGGCACTTCACCACACAAACTCACTTATTCTCTAGTAGGTCTGCCGATCTAAATAATTGAACCTATCTCACAATAAACCAAAAAAATCCTTCTACTTTTAGACACCCATTAAAGCATCCTATAACATACATCAAAAAATCCATGGGTCATTTTGGACCAACTGCTTCAAAACCTTACAACAATGCTATCCTACAAGGCCAATTAGGCCACTTTTACAAAGGGACACCACTCTAAACTTACTGCCAACCCAAAAAATCAATGGGGAAGCTTCAACTAGGCATAAAAACTCCTAATTTCACAATTTATTTCTATGGACACGTTTCACAAACACTCTACCTTGAAACCCTCATTTCTAGCAACTCACATGGGGGTTTATTGAAAAAGTACCTTCTAGACCTTAACACACCTAGCCACTGCTTCAAACACCCTTCATTATGTCTTTATATGCTTAAAAGTCATTCACCAAACCCTTACCACCACTATTTCACGAAACCCTAGTTCAAAACCTCTATTTTCAAGCAAAATTTACACAAAAACCTTCAAGACAACGACACAAAATGCCTTCAATCATCTTCCCTACACCAAAAGAAGTTACACACACCTAAATCATGTCATAATGAGTTGTTCTGCCAAGTTAGAGAAGAAAAAAGTGGGTTGAACATTTGGCTTAAAATGTCATTTTCAACTCAAAACCCTTAGACTAGGCTATGCAGACCCGCTCTCAAAAAATTAACCACCAAAATCTTTAAACTTGATGAAATTTCTTCAAATTAGAACCAAATTAAAGCTATTTCTAACCTCCAATAAAATATAAACAAATTTGTGACAAGATTCAACTGTATGGGCCTTACACAAGCTGAAAACAATAAGAATACACATAAATTATAGTAAAACTGAGATATTTTATTGAATTCTCCTTCAAAATCTTTTAGAACTTCTTTATAACAAGATCTATCTCATATTTAATTTTTTTTCCCTCCAAAACAACCACCCAAACTGTATGAAAACTAACTTTAAACTTGTGACCGTTTGGCTCCTATGACTTCACATATTTTGCATTTTTGCAACTTTGTGTTGACAACTTTTTACAAGGTTGTGCAACCTTTACAATATAGACCCAAAAGACACCAAAACATACCAATTACATTAAAATGGTCTCAATAAACCTTATTTTTAGCTCAAACACTCAAAACTCCCTAGACCCAACCTCCCATGAAACAAAACTAGAACAAATTTACTTGAAATGGATTGGTGCTCTTGCACCAACACCTGTCCAAAAGAAATTTGAAAGCCCCCTTTGAGGACTATATGCCATCAACCCATGCTGCCCTTGATCATACCATGACCAATAATTTACATTTCCACCTAGTAACTCCTTCCAACTTGCATCATTTCTTCCTTTAAAGTAATTCCCTTATTGATTATACTATCCTCCTCTTGATGGTTGTTGTTTGATTGTTCTTCCTTTAGGAAATGCTACTAACTTTTCTTGAATGTCTATCATCAGACTTGTACTGGCTATCCTCTGCCTTGTCCCTATAGCACACCTATCTTCATGTCTCTACCCTTGTCTTCTACTGGACTCTCTCCATCTTTTCCTCTCGTACTATGCATTAGTTTCACTGCCCCCAAGACCTTTTCCTTTTCAAACCTATATGCCATTGTTTTGTCAATCTTAGGAACCTCTTCCTTAACTAGATTTGACTGACCCTCAACTTTTGCATTAGTGATAGGACATACCACTATCCCAACTAGAATTTCATCACCTTTTCCAAACTCATTTTTTGTCTTTTCAAGGAATTCATCCTTGACCTTCTCTGTCTCAAACTTAGACACCCTTCTCTCACCTTCTTTGTTTCCTTCCATCACTGTATCAGCCTTCAAAATTACTTCCTTCACATCTCCATCCTTTTGAGTGACTGAAAACTCTTCACTCTTGTCTTTCCCAACCTTCACAAGCTCTTTCTTACCCATCATGATCACCTTGGTTGTCTTAGTCTGCTCCTTATCTTCTTCTTACAATGGAAGCAAAGTAATGTGTTCCTATCATGTTCAATCTTGTATGTATTATTTCTTCCATCATAGAGTGCATGTTTGTCAAATTTCCATAGTCTCCCAATCAATAATGACAACAACTCATGGGTAGAACATCACAGAGTACCTTATCTTTGTACCCTCCAATCTAAAACTCAACTAAAGACTGCTCATTTACTAGAAGTGGCTGATCATCATTTAACCATGATACCTTATAGGGTGTTTCATGAGGAAATTTCACTAATTTAACTTATCTACCATTTGACTTGATACCATGTTATTAGTGGACCCTGAATCTATTACTACCTTGCATACTTTACCTTTGCTCTTACATGTGGTTCTGAATAGAGCTCTCCTTTGCAATGGTTCTTTCTCCTTGGAGGCCTTCAAGTGTTGTCTTCTCAGCATCAAAGATTCACCAACTTCAGGTGCAGCAACATGACTTGAAGAATTAAGACTTTCTCCTTCATCTTCTTGCACAATTTGGACTCTCTTTTCACCTCTTCTCTCACCCCCACTTGAAGTAGCACCAAAATTTTCAGCGCACTTGTAGGATGGATTCAACCATACTCTTGAAAATTGTAACACCTTCATAAAAACATATTAGAACCTCTTCCTTCATCTGTATATCTAGCTCTAAAGCTTGTTCTCCCACCACTCTATCCACCTCTAGATTCAACAACTTGTTCTTTACCTTTCCCTGCATCTTCTTGTTCTTCATTAGACTATCTTGGGGTAGAAAAATTTCCTCTTCCTATTGAAACACTGCCTCTACCTCTTATTGTATTTTGTTGTCTCCTTTTCACTTTTTCTTCTACCCTTATAGCCATTTGAAAAAATTGTTCAACTATTTTTGGTGTCATCAAACTTATCTCATCCTGAATATTATATCTCAGACCATTAAGATATCTTGCTACTTTTTCTTCTTCATCTTCCCCATGCTTTGTCCTTATACTTAATCTATAGAACTCCTCGATGTATGCTTGCACATCTAAGTCCTTTTGCTTAAGATTTTGAATCTTTTTAAGCAATTGAGCATTGTAATCACTAGGAAGGAACTTACCTTTGAGTTTTTTCTTCATTCTCTCCCAAGAAGTAATCTTGGTCATCCCATTTTTTCTGCCTTTCATCTTGCACAAAGTTCCACCATAGCAAATAATGTCCTTTCAACTTGGTCGTAGCCTTCTTCACCATGTGATCTTCATCTGCTTCTTCACTTTTAAAGTAATTCTCCATGACTCTTATCCAATTCAAGAGCTCTTCAACATCTAAATTACCTCCATGCATAAGAAAATTCATTTTTCTATGTCTTTCCCCTTTCACATCTTTGAAAATATTTATTATCCTCACATCCTTTGGATCCAACTCTTCCTCTTCACTAGAAGTTTCTTCCTCTTCAGAATCACTCTCATCCATGGTGACTCCAACTTTAGAATTCAATGCAACAATCTCCTTCTTCAAGGATTCTACTTCTCTACCCTAGTTATCAATCTTTCTAGCAATTGTGCTTCCTTTAGGAAGCATCTTGACTCCTCACTTTCCACCTTTTCCTTGCACAAAATCCAACCTTCTGCAACAAGAGATCTACTTCCTATTGCTCTAATACCAATTGATGTTAATCAGTGAGGATTCTAAAACAATCAACATAAATCCAACTGAATTTGACGAGTATTTGAAACTCCAAATGCTAACAAGGGAATTTCACCACACAAACTCACTTCTTCTCTAGTAGGTCTATAGACCTAAATCATTGAACCTATCTCACACTAAACTCTCAAAAACAACAAAATACTTATAATTTCAGACACCCATTAAAACATCCCATAACATACCTCAAAAACTCCATGGATCATTTTGGACCAACCGCTTCAAAATCTTACAACAACGCTATCCTACAAGGCCAATTAGGCCACTTTTACAAAGGGACACCCCTATAAACTTACTGCCAACCCAAAAAATTAATGGGGAAGCTTTAACCAGGCATCAAAACTCCTAATTTCATAATTTTTTTGTAGGGACATGTTTCCCAAAACACTCTACCTTAAAACCCTCATTTCTAGCAACTATCATGGTGGTTTATTGAAAAACTACCTTCTAGACCTTAACACACCTAGCTACCACTTCAAAAACCCTTCTTTATGCCTAAATATTCTTAAAATTCATTCACCAAACCCTTACCACTACTATTTCACCAAATCCTAGTTTGAAACCTCCATTTTCAAGCAAAATTTACACAAAAATCTTCAAGATAGTAACAAAAAATAACTTCAATCATCTTCCCTACACCAAAAACCCCTGCACACACCTAAATCATGCCATAATGATCCATTCCACTGAGTCACAGAGGAAAAAAGTGGTTAGACTGGCTTAAAATGTCATTTTTCCACTCAAAACCCTTAAAATAGGGTATGTTGACCCACTTTCAGAAAATTAGCCACCAAAAGCTTTAAACTTTATGAAAATTCTTCAAATTTGGACCAAACTAAAGCAAGTTCCACCCTCCAATGAAATCTAAACGAATTTGTGACAAGATTCAACTGTATAGGCCGTACACAAGCTGAAAACAATAAGAATACACATAAATTGTAGTAAAATTGAGATATTTTATTGAATTCTCCAAAATATTCAAAACTTCTTTAAAATGATATCTCTCTCTCATATTTAAACTTGTTTTGCTCCAAAAAAACTACCCCAACCATACAAAAATTGACTTTGGAAACTTATTATCGTTGGGATTCTATGACTACATATTTTGCATTTTTGCAACTTTGTGTTGACAACTTTTTACAAGGTTGTGCAACTTTTACAATATAGACCCAAAAGACACCAACACTTACCAATTACATTAAAATGGTCTCAATAGACCTTATTTGAACTCAAACATTCAAAACACCCTAGACCCAACCTCTCATGAAACAAACCTAGAACATATTTACTTGAAATGGATTGGTGCTCCTACACCACTATGCCTTGTCATTCACCTTTTCAGTGTATTGAAGGGACTTGAAACCTTTTCTTTCCAAATTCCAAATGTCACCTCGAGACACTTATTGCTCCATTAGAGGAAATCCTAAGTGAATCATTTCAATATGATGAAGTTTTACTAACAAATTCCTATCAGACTGTTAAAGGGACTTACATTAATGTCTTGTCGAAATCCACCTGTCAACTCAATAAAGAACCTTCACATCATCCCTATTCAATCATTCATCATCACCTATCAGTCATACATCATCTGCTTGTGTCCTCATTTCTTAGCCTATTCCCAATTATCAGCATGTCAAAGAGACTTCGAAGCAACTCACATAGATATTCCAAAGTCCCAATGAAAAAGCTTTATTTGATGTTGTCGAAGTATCAAATAGACTCCATAAGTTATCTTTCCAATACATGCCTATCTCCTCGATGAGGTGTGACATTAGAAATTCGAAGGGAATCCTAAATATTTCCCATGGATATATGCATCTTCCTTCAATGAGAA
>VDFB02052923.1:0-12799 GCA_007258455.2 Sequoia sempervirens
TTCCATTATGTTGTGATAGATGTCATACCCTATTATAGAGCTCCTATTTTGGCACAATTAAGGAGAAGACATGCAAAGGTTTTTGAGATTGACTTTATACATCTTGATTGCATTTGCGTGAAACATTCCAAGGATTAATCAACAAATCCATTATGTGCATATATTCTATGATCGTAGAAAGCCATGCCAACACATCTTTAGGGAATTCTACCAAACAATTTTCTTCGATAGAATTTGATCACTTTGAGTTTAGGTGCCAAGTGTCACCCATTAAATTGAAGATGAAAATGTTGATTGTTTGATTTCTCTCCAAGTATAAACCTTCATTACTTCTTACCCAAAAAATATGGATACAAATAGAGATAGAGCATGAAGAAGAGAGAGAAAAGATATGGAGGGAAAGAGAGAAAAGTAGGAGAGAGGGGGTAAGAGAGAAAGAGAAAAGAGATAGAGACAAAGATATAAAGGAAATTAAATAGGGAGATAGGGAGATAGAAGAGAAGAGAAAGAGATACATTTATAAAGATAAATAGGGAGAGAGGGAGATAGAGAGGGAGAGAAAGAGATTTATAGAGAGAGATAAATAGGGAGAGAAATATATATATATATATATCCAAAGATGGCACATGCCCATGATATATATATCCTCCCTCTCCCTCAATTTTTATTTCCACACAAAAAATTTTAACTATAACATTTGACATGTCAATCACAATTGTAGTAATTGGTAAGTTGAAATTTCTATAGGAAAGAGGGCCAAAGAGGGAAGCCACTTGAACATTTCATTGAATATGTACTAAGTTATAAAATGTGTATTGGTTTGAATCCCTTGTGATTGATCCACTACAAAAAAAAATTCTCACTTCTCTTGTTTACATTTTATTCTCAATTTTGGGTGTCTAAACATTTCATGTCATTACAAAAGGACAAATATTAGCTGGAACAGAATAATGACTCACAAGCTGAAACACGAGGGAGGAGCAGGCAACAAGAAAAGGGTAGAGAAAGCTTTCCATTTGTCTGTGTGGAAATAGTAGCCCATATAATGCATTTCACCAGCTTCTCAAGATTACCGTCCATTTTCATGCTCTGTATGAAGGGTTGGGTGAAATACAAGGAGAAAGGGGTCTCGGACTGTGCAAGAAAGTATTCTGAACTCTGTTCTGGTCTCCAGTTGGAGCAAGAGTAAGTCACAGCGTGAGGAGTTGAAATGGGTCTCGAACTGTGCAAGCAATTCAACATCCTCTTCCCATTCCTTTTTAGCCCGTTCCATTTCCTCCACCTTATCCACCCCTACTTCCACCTCATCCACCCCTGCCTCCACCTCATCCACTCTATACAAGCCTAAATCTAAGGACCAACAATGTTGCACGGGCGTCTAAGAGGAGTAGTGATACTCCTCCATCTTATCATACAAAGCACAAGTCTTCTTCCTCTTCCTCTGCCTCTGCCAACAAGGAAAAAAATGGGAAGATCCGAAGATGGATGATGTTTGAGAAGAATGCCCTGGCTTCTACATTGAGAAATTACTCCACCAAGGTCGACAACAGCAGAAATTTGGATGAGGTGTATGTAGACAGTGATTCAAGCTCTGACATCTTTGAGCTTAACAACATCTACTCCAGAGATCTTCCTGTTTACGAGACTATGCCAGACTAGACAACTTTTGCCAGCATTCGCCCTGCCTGTGCCAAAATAGAAGAATTGGAACAGGGTTTGGACATCCATCAAAGCATAAAAAATAGAGGAATTTAATCAGACGTTGCAGTTGCAACTGCCCTGGTGGACATGTATGCAAAATGTGAAAGCGTAGAAAAGGCACATGAAACATTTAATGATACATATCACAACCTTGACCGGGTCGTGTGTTCTATGCCTCTTTAAATGGCAAGAAAATAGCCCACTCTGTTTCGGAGAAAATTAATTTAAAGAATTGAGGTATTTTAAAATTCTGCGAAAAAATAAATTGCAGAAAAGAAGATTCTATACCAAAGGCATGATGAGTACACAAAGAGAGGCAATCAAGTACTAGGTATCAACATTATCAATACTCAAACCGTACAATAAACCAGAATAAGGCTCAAGAGATCCATTGACAGAGCCCTGTTGTAGCTTCCAAAAAATACACAAAGTAAGCAAGCTATCAGAGCCAGCTTGATGGCTAGGACCAACCCTTTCCACCTGCATTAACTCTGCCAGCTTGTTCAATCCACCAAGGAGGTTTTGATTGGAAAATCTTATCAAATACTTGATATCATACGCTGTAGGGAAATAGGTCCTAAATAGCTTGAAGAATTTAGCTGCATTTTGCGGCAGATTTTGGCTCTTGAGCAATTTCAACAGGTACCCAAAATCATATCCCCCGTGAAAAGTAATCCACTGCACATTCTCATTGAGCACCACCCCGGATGACATGAAAAGCTCCGCAAAAACTCTGGAATCAATACCATCATGCTGATTCCTCCCAAAATCAATACCACTCTGCTTAAGCAGCTCAATAGACTCGGGATTATGCACATCAAAATCGCAATTGAATTCCCTGAAATTAAATGCGATTTTTAGAAAAGTGGCGAACAAAACTGACAAAGGTTTTAACGGATACGATTGCTCTGATCGTTGGCATCCGTTTTTAAGCATTGCACACCGTTGATGATAAAAAGGAGGTTGTCCATCTCAAATAAGGAATAGCGCCGGTAAATTAGAATAGGTACAACTAAAAAAGGAGTGACTCATAATCATTTTAACCACAGTTTGCATTTGAGAATACAAAATATGGAATATGCATCATTAAATTAGTTAGGTTATGCAAATGGACCTCATCTTTCAACCAAATATTCTCAATATGTAGTTGCTGCTCTTGAACACTAACTTCTGCAATAACAACAGGTCTTCCGCAATTGGTGCATATGGGATTTTTGAATTTGCTGAGGAGTATGCATGTGATAGCACTTTTGTTTGGGATGGTTATCTCCCTGCTCATCACTAGATCCATTCCCTTCCATGTTGTCACTGCCATACCTGCTCTCATACTCTTCATCTCTTTGTAGATCCCAAGTTGAGACTCTCCATTGCTACTACCAAACATGTCTCCTTTTCCTTCAAAGCTACTTGTTTGTCTAACAATTCCCATCATAAATATATACTTACTTATATCTATAAACAAACAAAATTCCCCTAAGAAAATCAAATTAATATGCATTTCCACATCAATACCCATGTTTTTATGATTTCTGGTTGAATAGAACACCTACCAACGTCAAGGAGAGCTTGGGTGTGGAGCTATAGATGTTCATGTTCATATTAGACCTTAGCTGAGGGGCAACGAAACAGGGCTGTGCCATTCCAATATTGTTAGATGAGATCTCAAAGAAAAACCTTTTGTTTGAATCGTTCCTGCCCTCAACTAAACTACCCAATCCAAAATTCATCCCAAAATGCTTTTCAACCGTTTCTAATACATATACGTTTTAATTATATACTTTTAATATTATAATAATAACAATTATATATAATAATAATAACAATTATATATAATAATAATATATATATATATAATTAATAATAATTATATATTATTATTATAATATTATTATAATACTATTATTATTATAATATATTGTAATAATAAGTATATTATATATTATAATATAAAAAGAATATAATTTAGATTTATATTAATATTATATATTATAAAATACAACTATTAAAAAATGGTAAAACAAATGGGAAACCAAATGGTCAAATGGATCCATGTCAAGGGGTTCAACCGAACCCCTTTAATATACATTTTTTTATTGTATTTCAAAGTGGTTCGACCGAACCTATGTTGATAGAACCTATTTTTATTAAACTTATATTTTTTGGTTGTTGAACCACCCTTTTCCCCCCTTCTCCCCTCTAGGCACCAAAAATGTAAAAAAAACTCTCTTCGAAGCTCGATTTGAGGATGAAAATGGAGGAACTTCACAAACCCAACTAGAATCAGGTAGTCCTCGAAATGAGCTATCCAACGAATATAATTTTAATATGTTTTGGTTTTATTATCTATTTTTTTAAAGTTTTATTAAATATGGGTTTTTCATTGAAAATGAAACTCTTTGTTTTTCACATGTGGAAAAATAGAAGATTATGATTTATTTTTTTGAAAAATATGAGTGCACCAGATATTGGAGTTCTTGATCCAACAAAAAAAAATTGATACATATAATAAAAGTTATCGTTAGTTATCTGATTGGCGCTATATGCAGTGTAATTGGCTTGACTTTGAAACTTTATTAAAGAAAAAATATTCAATAAAAAACTATATAACCAATTGGAAGCACTAGATATCAGAGTTACAAATCTAAATTTGAAAGAATTAGGATTTTATCCATTATGGAAAAAAGAGTTACTGCGTTATCACCGGTGTCGTCACTTTTTAAAAATGTTGTTTCTAAAAAAAACCAATTTTAGTGGGAGATAGAAAAAGAAGTGCAATTTGATTCCAAAATTTTTGAAAAAATATTTTTTAGAATCTCTAGGACAAAATAATGGAGGAACTCTAGTTTTGCCTCATCTTCAAATTCCTCACGGTTTATCCACTATAGGTGCCCAAATGTGAAGATTTAGTTAAAAATAATAATTTTAGTGTCCAGTTTGGCCAAAAATTATAAACCACTATTGTGGGATCACCCTCATAAACATCCTATCCTAACAACAAAACATCAAACCTTCTAATTCAAAAGTGTTACCCCAAAACGTTTACAAAGATCACTCCCCATATCATTCATGTGTTCATCTTCCACTACCATCATTGCTTTAAAAAGACTTAGAGTGTCCCTTCTACCTAGATTTGAGTCAACTAGAGAGTTTAAACATTACATAATAATTTTTTGTATTATATAGAATATAATAATTATTAATTATTAATTCTAATAATTTAATATATGTATTTAATAGTTTTGTTAAAGAATATAATATATAATAATAAGTAGTATAATTATATTATATATTATACATAGGGTAAAGGATGTCGTAATGTTAAAACCTAAATGTGCTCATTAGTAGAATCTTGGCCATAATTTTGATTTTAATAAACATACTATAAAACCCTCATTGAAACCTTATTTTTTGGCTACAACTCACCAAATTGGAGAAGTGAAAGAGAAATCCCAGTGAGGAAGAGTTTGGAGGAGTGAAATCCAATAGAGGATCCTATAGGGTACACATTGACATCATGCTAACATCAGTAGAAAAAAATATCGGAAGATCAATAAGGTATAGATAGAGATTAATGGGAAGAGAAAGGGATAAAGGCCAAATCTATGAGTACCAATATATTTTTTTCTCTTCCCAAATGAAGTAGAGGGAATATTTTGATAGGAAGCAATTTTTTTTTTCTACTGATGCTAGCATGATGTCAATGTGCACTCTATAGGGTCCCCTCCCAATGCTAATTTGGTATAAGGGAGATATTTTTTTTCTATTGATGTCAACATAATGTCAATGTGAATACATAAGTTTAAAATATTTTTTAACTTATCTCACATCTCTTGTGTAGATTTCTAGTGCATCACCTTAATGAACTCAGATTCAGAAAGGCCATATTTGAAGAGAAACCAAATCCATCATGACCAACCATGTGTGCTTCTGAAGATCTACCTTCTAGCTTGTTAGGCTTATCTTCGAAGGAACCGGCTCTAATACCAATTGAAAAGCATGCGCTTATATTGAGAGGGGGGTGAATCAATATCAAAACAATTTTAAACTTTTTAAAAACTAAATAATCAAAAATTGATAGTGTAAATGAACCATAAGAAAAATAAACACTAGTTTTACATGGAAAACCTTTTCAAGGAAAAAACACAAAAAAATATTTTATTTTTATTAATAAGTAGGCACCAACCTATAGATGAGACCAATCTTCGACTATAAAAGTGAGCACCAACCTTCACACTAACAAGTATAATATCTTATTAATGGAAGACGAATAACAACAAACCCTTTCTTTAAATCAACTTCTTCAAAAACTGAACTTTATCTCTGCTACACCTTTTGAAAAAGCTCTACATTACTTCCTTTCAAATCCACTTATTTTCTCTTATGAATCTTCCATGAAATCTGCGTCACACATCTAATTTTTTGTCTAACTTCTTACACAAAAAAAGCATGACTATACAAGAAAATTCATGCCATATTCTTTTCCCTTTTATGGTTATTAGAAAACATAGCATTAATCTCTTTTTTATAAAAATAAAACCATAAGTTCTTTCTAATTTAGCATGCATCGGTGATTTTCTTTTTGCATGTTATCTTTTTTATTTTTGCATGCCTTGATTTATCCATAAGTGGCGCTTTCTTTTTGCATTCTTTCCTTTTTCATTTTGCATGCTTTGTTTCATGCAATTATCCAACTCCATGTTTCATGCAATTATCCAACTCCACGTTTCATGCAATTATCCAACTCCACATTTCATACAATTATCCAACTCCTTGCATGCTTTGTTTCATGCATAAGTGGCACCAATGGAGAATATATCGTTGCATTTCCTTTAGTCCTTTATATATTTTTACATGTTATATCATTGCATATTTTCCTTGAAATCAATGAAAATATTATAACACTAATTGCCTCATAGAGTCTACAATGAAGAAAAATACCTTAATCTTTTAGATTTGGCAATGATATCTTGATATATGTTTCATGTATTCTATGATATCAATTGCTAAAACTATTTAGGGATCCAAAGATCTTTCAGATATGAAAAATATATAGGAACATGTCTCCCTCTATAAACACATAGGGATTGTGATGAGTTTATATTTTTAACATTGCTTCTATAACATTGATATTTCATATCTATTATTTTATTTCTTTAAACTGGTAGTTATTTTGATATAGAATTTTATATAATATAAAGTGAAAGATTTAGAATTCATCAATATAATTACTTGCATGAAACCATAATTAATACAATAAATATGATCTATTGTACAATATGATTGTCTATTTCAAATTAGTTCCATAGGGATATTTTTTGGTAGTGAACTAAAATTGTGTGAAACTACATTGTGGAGGAATGTTGGTAATATGAAAAATAACCCAAATGAAGTTGTACACACTTCAAAGGATCAACCTAGAAGAATACCATCCACATGAACAAGAAAGCAGTGCACTATGAGCAAGAAGACAACTTGATCAAATGATGATCTATGATGAATTGATCTAGAATTATTTATAAATGTATAAGAGCCTTCCTTATATAGGAAAGGAGAGAGGTAGTTGGATAACCACCTTAGTTACAATCATTAAATGCCTAATGCATAATTATAAATGCATGAGAGAAATATTAAATGCCTAGATAACTGCATGGCTATTAATGAGATATGGTCCCATTAAATACTAGTTTCTAAAATTCCACCTAGGAAACTAACTCCTAAGCAAACTTATTAATGATGTGAATAGGTCCTCACTAATATCTAGTTAGGAAATATCCCCATTCACACAAGGAATAGCCTTCTCCTCAAAGATGATTTGATTCCCTTAAGACGACCAAGAATCATCACAATTATAATTATGAATTTCCCTTTGTTGTTCCACTTCCCAGAAAAACTATAGGGCACCTCTTTGCAATAATGTTTGGACATCTTGTTAAAGAGGGTGCAATTGTAGCCTAAAGAAAGTCCCACATTTGCATATAAACTGTAAACATCAAACAAACATAGATATAAAAATATCACATTGCATAAGAGTGGTGGCAGTATAAATTAAACTAAACAAGAAAAAATAAAGTAGAATAATGCTTTGCATAGGTGAATTAGATTTGTACCTGACAACTTCAAAGACAATAGCCAAAACATTGAAGTTAAGTGGATATTGAGAAAGGTTGTGCCTTTCTATAATGCAAATGAGTATAACTGCTATAAGAAGATAGCATGAATCACGCTGAACTAGCTTTTCAAATTGCATAATAATACCCCACTTCTCTTTATTCTTACTTGACTCCTTCTTTGACAATGGTTTTATATTCAAAAAGTCTCCTCCCTCCTTGTAAAGTGGATAGGGTGGTAAATACCTTTTACCACCATTACAATCCAAACAAACATCTATCAAAATGCTAAATTTTATATTGGAAGTATTTGTAATATAGACCATAGTCGTCATAAAAAGGTGAAAAATATAATGTTAAAAAATATTATAATAAAAAACTAAATAAATTTAGTGAACAAATAGATTTATTAACCTAAACAAATGCATCTTTACAAAAATTTAGAACAAAGAAACTAGTTAAATATATACATGAGTATTAAGTGAAGGTGGTGAAGGGTCGGTCATCTATCTAAGAATTTCTGTCATTGGAGCCACCCACTGATCCTAATATGGTAGATTTTGACATAAACAATAAACTATAAACTTTGACTTGTTCAGGTGACTCATCCTGTGATTTCATAAACAGATTGCTGATATTTGATCGCAAAATCCAAATTAACAGCACCATTCAAGAAAACTTACATGAAGACGATGTAGATAACGAGGAGAGCAGGAGAGATCAGAAGCTGCGGATTGACAATATTTTCTCCAGCCTGCCTAATAGCCACAGATTGGAACACTCCACCAATCACCTTCTCGCACGCGGTGAGCCCATCCATAGCTACCATGTCCCACTGTAACGCAAATATCATAACTACCTCAATTGTGAAAATTCCCACAGCGCATAGAAGGAGCCACATATTTTGTCTTGTGAGAAGAAGTGATCTGCAAACAGTCTGTGCCCATTTTTCACTATATAATCATATATTTTTGTCCTCCCCTCTTCTCTTGAAAATCGGTGAAGGTGAGTATAATGGCTGCGAAGCAGGGACCAAACATATATTCCCCAGAGTATCTGAAACACCAATATCATAAGCACAACACTGTGCTTTCTCAAGGGCATCATATTATCGTTCAATGGAGTGAACCCACAGTTGGCAAACGATGATACCACTGTAAACACTGCAAAGAGAGACTTACTCACGCCTCTGTCGCTGAGGATCCTCTCTCCACCTTTAGATAAAGAAAAATAGATGCAAAGGAGCAAATACCAACGAGCTGAACGAACAGAAAATACCCTAGACATAAATAAATGGGAGAAAATGTTAATCCAGACAACCTCGCCCTGCATCATGGTGGTATGAGGATTTTTTTTAATGGTTTTTATTTCATTTTTTTTTTTAATTTAAAATCAAATTTAAAAGAAAAAGGGCAAAGAAGGTATTATGTAGGGAATTTTACCCTTTTATAAACTTGATAGGGTTAGCTAAGGCACTATGGGCCCCATTTTTTACCATTGGCGGTGGTTTTGTGCCTACTGTTGACAAATTCTCTACTGGCAGTGCTAAGCTGACCAACAAAAACACCAACACATAGCTATATCCAATCACCCTCCAAGATGACCAACAAATTCTTCTACCATTTTTTTTTTGAGTTTTTCCTTTGGAAACAAAGGGAATATTTTGATAGGAAGCAAAAAAAAAATTCTACTGATGTCAATGTGTACGTCCCCTCCTAGCCCTAATTTGGTATAAGGGAGATTTTTTTTTTCTATTGATGTCAACATAATGTCAATGTGAATACATAAGTTTAAAATATTTTTTTAACTTATCCCATATCTCTTGTGCAGATTTGTAGTGCATCACCTTCATGAACTCAGATTCAGAGAGGCCATATTTGAAGAGAAACTAGATCCATCATGACCAACCATGTGTGCTTCTAAAGATCTACCTTCTAGCTTGTTAGGCTTATCTTCGAATGAACCAGCTCTAATACCAATTGAAAAGCACATGCTTATATTGAGAGGGGGGGTGAATCAATATCAAAACAATTTTAAACTTTTTAAAAACTAAATAATCAAAACTTGATAGTGTAAATGAACCATAAGAAAAATAAACACTAGTTTTACATGGAAACCCTTTTCAAGAAAAAACCACAAAAAATATTTTCTTTTATTAATAAGTAGACACCAACCTATAGAAGACACCAATCTTCAACTACAAAAGTGAGCACCAGCTCACGATTGAGCACCGACCTTCACACTAATAGGTATAATATCTTATTAATGGAAGATAATAACAACCAACCCTTTCTTTAAATCAGCTTTTTTCAAAAACTAAACTTTATCTCTACTACACCTTTCAAAATCTCTATGTTACTTCCTTTCAAATCCACTTCTTTTCTCTTATGTATCTGCCATGAAATATGCTTCACACGTCTAATTTTTTGTCTTTCTTACACAAAAAAAGCATGACTATACAAGAAAATTCATACCATATTCTTTTCCCTTTTATGGTTATTAGAAAACATAGCATTAATCTCTTTTTTATAAAAATAAAACCATAAGGGATGTTAGCACCAAGGAGAGAGAGAATATTATCTCATAGATTTGGAGAAGTTGAGGAAAGCATTCACTAGAGTACCTTATCAGTAGAAAAAAAATTATATTAGCTCAATATATTTTGAGCTTTCATATATTGAGCAATATATGAGCTTCATAGATTGAAAGCAATTTTTTTTTTCTCCTGGAGATTAATAATTTTTTGTATTATATAAAATATAATAATTATTAATTATTAATTATAATAATTTTATATATGTATTTAATAGTTTTATTAAAGAATATAATATATAATAATAAGTAGTATAATTATATTATATAAAATATATATTATATATTATACGTAGGGTAAAGGATGTCGTAATGTTAAAACCTAAATGTGCTCATTATTAGGATCTTGGCTGTAATTTTCATTTTAATAAACATTACAAATCTCAACACAACTCTCTCATAGGTGACCCAAAATTTATGGTAAAGAAAATATCACAACATAAGAGAATCATGGAGAAAATTAAAGTCTCATCTACCATCAGTGATACCAACCCTCAAGAATTCAATCCACAAGGTCATTCTACCCCCACGCAACAACCCCAAGATCTGGTAGGAACTTATGAGATAGAAGACATTACAAACAACCCACTTCAACTTACTAAAGACAAACTCCTCGAGTATGAACAAAATCATCCAACTTTTCTTGCACAAAATTTGACACTAGGGTTAACCCAATCTACGATTCAACCAACTCCATCCCTTGTGTCAAGTCAACACGTAACATCTAGTCTTGCAACTAGGCTTGGAACCAACCTTGGTCTCACTTCATGTCTAGGAACAAGCACAACTTTGGGTATTCACAACACAACCATTCCATTAAACACCAACCTTTCCCAAAACACAAGTTGGACACCAACATTTGGCAAAACATTTACATTTCATGATGCCACAACAACCTTGACATTTCGAGCACAACCATCTTTATCCATCACCACAAATACCCCAAGTGTGTCTAATGTTAAGCAAGGTAATGTGAACCAAGTGCCTCAAATAGGACAACAAGGGCAAGTTAACACCCTCACGCAAGGAAAACCCTTAACAAGTGGTTCCAACAACCCCATCGACACATCAAAACAAGTGGTTACCCAAGCTACTCAAGTCAATTCACCATCTACATCAGACCCATCTATCATCAATCCAAATCAAAGCAACACGTTGATCACAAACCCCATCAACCAAGGTAATACCTTGGTCCCATCTCAAACATAACAAGGGAATCCCCAACACATAGGTCAAGAGAACCCTTTCAATCAATTGACTCAAGGTCCTAATGTGCCATTGACATCACAATACCAAATGGCGCCATCATCATCCTTACCATTGGTCCCTTGCATCATGCAAAATCAAATGGGACCTCAAACTTACATTCCTTCATCCCAATCCACCATTTTACAACGAATTTTAAATCAAGGAAACCCCCAACCTCTCGTCATCAACCCACAATCCACTCAAACCATGAATATCTGAAACCCTTCACAAATATCCCAACAACAAAATGCTTCTACATTGCAAACACATGCTCTAGCTTTACAACAAGAACAACAAGCATTGCAAGCACAATAAGCTCAAGATCAAGCTTTGCAACAACAACAAGCCTATCAACAAGCCTTGCAACAACAACAAACTCACACTCTAGCTTTTTAACAAGCACAAGATGCTTACCAACAAGCAGTACAACAACAACAAGCTCAAAAATAATCCTTCGTCGCACAACAACAACAAGCACACCAAGCAGCCTTAGCAGCACAACAAGTAGCCCTAGTGGCCCAACAACAATTGCTCGCACAACAACAACAAGAAGGTTTATACTATAACCCTCAACAAAACATCGCCAATATGAACACGTTAGGAACATATACGCCTCCACCACCATACTCACCATACAACACTCCATCATATCAAAATCCCATGTATAATCCATCTGCCATCCCATAATATGCAACATATGTTCCTCCACCAAACCCACAAGATGATATAGCATCACAACTTAGGGAATTAACACAAGAAATGCAAGATATGTGGATGGGAAAAATGAAGAAGCACCATACATAAAAAAAACTTGTGTCCCTATCCATTTGATAGAAACATTGTCGTGTTACCTTTCCCTCCCAGTTTTGAGGTCCCCAAATTTGATAAATACAAAGGGAGAGGAAATCCTATGGACCACATCAAGGAATTAAACATCATGTGTATGGAGGTTGCCTACAATGATTCCTATTTGATGTGCCTCTTTCCACAAAGCTTGACGGGCCCAGCCATCGACCAGTTTTCTCAATTGCCTCCAAGTATCAAAACCTTCAAAGAAATCACTGATAAATTCATAGATCACTTCTCCTTTAATCTTGACATGGATGTAAGCTTAGAAGAATTATACACTCTCAAGCAAAACAAAGGAGAAT
>VDFB02052924.1:0-27862 GCA_007258455.2 Sequoia sempervirens
CTTCCCTGAAATTCTTCCAACTTGAAGAATACTTGACCATTCATGGAAATTTTTGCAAGATAACAATCTATAAGGTGGAATCTAGTGTGTGCCCATACATCAACATGCAATTTCTATCTACAAGTTAGAAAAGAAACTTCAAGATCTATGATAGGAATGGTAAAGAGTGTTATCATAGAATTCATACATACAAAATTAACTATATTGCTTGGCCAAGCATAATAAGTTTGTTGCAACAACAAACAATAGGTTCTAGTAAAGCAAACCTATACTCTCTGACTCCATTTCAGCACCTATCTTGGAAGGTAACTTTCTATAACACAATATTTCATAACAACTATCTACCCTCTAGTTCCATCTACCCTAAGGTGCTCTGGTCTACTTAGGTATCACTATTCTATTCAAGTAAAAGAATATTCTTCTCACATATATCTACAGGAAAGAAAATTAGATTACTAATTTCCTCAATAAACAAAGATCAGATGCATGATTCAAATGGAACTGTACATTATAATATTCAATCATATCGTCCACATGACTCATGTTTACTTTCAACATAAAACATTATCCATTAAAAATGGATTAAGTAAGAAAACAAAGAAGGTATGTCACTAACGAGGGAGCAAACCTGAGACACAAAAATAATGCACACAACTAGCAAACTTTATCATTATTCAATAATGAAAATCTTACATGCAGAGGATCCCAAATCCTTGAGCCATGTGATACATGCAAGCTACAGAAGTTTCAGAAAAAAATTACAGACATTACAGAAAATCCCCTTTTCGCAGCATGCAAACTCTTTCCCCAAAAAGCTATCCAAAAATCAGAAACTAGCCCATAAATAGCCCCTTTTTAGTTTGGAACCAAAAACAATATTCGAGTTATGAGTTTTAGTGGTTTGGCGCCAAAAATTACAATTTGAAATTCAAATTTAAATTCACATTCGAAAATTAGCACATTTCTAAAATATGCACCAACTTCTGGAAGCCATAACTTTTAATCCGACTGTCGGATCTTCAATGATAATACCTTTTCAGAAAGCTCTCAAAAAGATGATGTTGCACAAAATAGGCCTACAACAAACTACTTTGGCATTTTCACAAATTTTTGGGCCCATCTGGAACCATTTAGTGCCTCAAACTGTACTCGGAAGGTTTTTCAGGGCAAAGAGCAGAAACTGGAACTTGAATAACTTTCAAGCCGTGAATGATCTTGACCTGATTCTTTCGTCAAAGTGCTTATTTTTCCGTCCTAAACCTTCCCATAGATTTTTTTCTTCCCACGCCTTCAAATTCACACATGCTAAAAATAGCAGTTGAGCAGAAAAAACAGAAAAGCAGTTCTAAAAGTTGGAAACTCTTATTCGACGAAAAGGGTATCCAGAAATGCAAAAAAATCTACAAAAAGAAAACAACAGGAACATAAATGGAAATCATCTTTTTGGGTGATGCAAGATTGCCCTCACACCACTAGATGCTCCTGCATCAGACACCCAGGGTAATTTGAGAAGTGACCCCATCACATCTCAGATGGTTGAGAAAAACCCAAACGGTTAACCTCTGCTTTAGACAACCAAGATGAATCTTCCACAGGCCTTCCTCTCCACTTCACCAAATATTCTTCATATTTCCTATTTCTGGTACTCCTTCCCACATTGCTATCCAGGATTTCTTCAATCTGCTCCTTCTTTGAAGTAGGTGTTGGAATGCCACACTGTTCTATTGATGGTACTTCCTCTACGCAACCTTCATGATACTCCATCAAATTTGAAATATTAAACATAGGGGAAATATTGACTCCATCTGGCAACTCTACCTCATATGCATTCCCTGATTCATGTCTCTTCACAGTTTTATAGGGACCAAACTTCATCTTCAATTTGTTATAGGTTCCCACTGGAAACCTTTCTTTCCTCAAGTGGACCATCACTTCATCACCAATCCGAAACTCCTTATACCTCCTCTTCTGATATGCCTTAGTCTTATACTATATATTCATCTTGTTAATATGTTCTCTTACCTTCTCATGTATATTCTTGATGTGCTCTGCAAAGTCTTTGGCTTCAGCACTAGTCTTCTTCTTTTGGTCCATCTTCCTCAATTCTAGAGTGGTCCTGGGACTGCCTCCGTACACAATCTGGAATGGTGATCTACCAGTTCTTTTGTTGATAGAATTGTTGTAAGAAAATTCTTCCTGGGGTAAGATTAAGTCCCATCCCTTGGGTTTATCTCCTACCAAGCATCTCAGTAGGTTACCCAGACTTCTATTCACAACCTCAATCTACCCATCAGTTTGTGGATGGTGTGTAGAACTAAACTTCAATTTTGTTTTCAACTTCTTCCACAAGGTCCTCCAAAAGTACCCAACAAATTTTGTGTCACGATCAGAGACTATACTCTTTGGCAGACCATGTAGCCTCACCACCTCTCTAAAGAACAAGTCAGCAATGTGGACTGCATCATGGGTCTTCTAGCATGGGATGAAATGTGCCATCTTTGAAAACCTATCAACTACCACAAATACTGAATCATTCCCTCTTTGAGTCCTTGGAAAACCAAGAACAAAGTCCATACTTATATCCTCCCATGGCCTCGGTATGGTGGGGTTGATACAACCAGGTATTACGGCTCACTCTTTTAGCCATCTGACATACCCTACAACTCTGCACAAACTTCTTCACATCTTGTGATAACTGAGGCCAATAATAATGCTCACTGATAATGGCAATGGTCTTATCCCGACCAAAATGTCTCGCCATTCCTCCACTGTGCTTCTCCTTTATCAGGTTCTCCCTCATGGAACTCTTTGGAATACACAATTGGCTTCCCTTAAACAACATGCCATCTTGGATTATGAAATCTAGCCACTTCATCCTATCCTTCCAACGTAACCGCCTGAAAGCGAGCCTACGTGGCTCGGGGATCTTCGGGATACAATGTCTTGAGTTCAAAATTTGAACCCAACCACTTCAATGCATCGAGTCAATGGTGTTTTCCTCTACTTGGAATCGCAGCCCTATTTGACTTGCCACTCCTATGCTTTAAGGTATAACTTTCGCAAAATTCTACCCATTTCATATGCCTCACGATTTAATTTTTCACGACTACTCAAATCGTAATGTTTGATGACCAGGTAAACAAAACAAAACTCCTTGGTAACAAATAATGTCTCCATTTCTTTAATGCTTGAACTATTGCATAAAATTCTTGATGCATATACAAAATTACTTTCTCTTTGCATCATTTAACTTTTCACCGAAATAGGAAATGGGCTTACCTTCTTGGCTCATCACTGCTCCAATGGCACAACCATTGGCATCACAATCCACCTGAAACACCTTATTGAAATATGGGAGGGCTAAAACTGGTTGCTCTGTCACCTTCTGCTTCAATAGATCAAAACTCTTTGCTGCTCCAGTGCTCCACTTGAACTCTTTTCTATCCCCTCTCATTGTTTTAGTCAAGGGTGCACAAATACTACTGAAGTTTCTAATGAACTTTGTGTAAAAACTAGCCAAACCATGGAAAGATCTCAACTTAGTAGCAGTTCTTGGGGTAGGCCATTCCGGAATAGCCTTCACCTTCTTTGGGTCCATCTTGAACTTATGCAGAGACAACAAACCCCAAGTACTAACTCCCTTCACAAAGGCGGGCTTCTACCAGTTAATCAACAATTTTTCTTCTCTCAACTTTTTCCAAAGACTCGAATGATAGCCGTCAAATGCTCACCTAGGGACTTACTAAATAATGGAAAATATCATCTAAATTTTACAATGACAAAATTCGGAAACTCTTCGGTACCTCGTTCGCGAGCATAGAATGTGCCGGTGCGCTGGTTAGCCTTAAAGGCATGGCTCCCGCTGCATTATGAGCCCTCCTTGGTCTTGTAAATGGGTCTTCCATTCATCACCCTCTGAATCAAAATGGGGTGATATCCGGCTCTTACGAGATCAATCTTAGGTATTATTATTGCTCCTCAAGCGATCCATCGAAGTCATCCACCATCCTTTGAAGGAAATCTATACTTGATTGTTATCTTATTATGGATGGAAATTAAACATCCCCTCCACTTTTCATCCTTCTTTGGTACTGATGCTTGCGGGTACTCCATGGGCTCAAATATATAGAATCGAAGCCGCTCTCAGCAAATCCTGAACTTGTTTTGTTTCAGCTTTTATTTCCATTGGGGTCGGTCTATGTGTTGCCTTGTTATTTGGTGGCGGCAGGGATCAGGTATCTGATGGTGAATGCTTCATTGGTGGTAAACCCCCTCAGTGCGTTATCGCCAAAATAATCTCCACGAAACTCATCCAATGGTCCATAGCTTCTCTTGGCACCCTTCTCACTATCTTCGCCCATTCCGGGAATCCAATGCATAACACATACGCTCGTAGCCATTGCCTTCTAAAAATTTCCTTCCATCGACAAAACAAATTCTACCACTACTGCATACCTTTTTTTTGTCCTTCTTTAGGGGTTTCAACTTATGGCAGACTCCATCCTTCATCAAGGGATAAGTGTTTGCATGGCCATCATGTGCGACTTGCCTATCAAGCGCCCACACGACCTCCCCAACAACATGTGACATGCATCCTTGAGGATGATATCACAAAGTACCTCATCATGGTAGCTCCTGATCTTGAACTTTATTAGGCACTACTCATTGACCAAAACTTTGTGGTCTTTCTACAACTAGGCAATCTGATATGGATGCAGGTGCCTTTCCCTTGCGACTTCTTGGTAACCGCCCGACGCAAATTGCCCGGTGCTCCCACTATCCCGATAATGACTTCCACCGACATTTGTGGATAGGGCGGGTTGAGAATATCAGGGCTCTTGTTAACCTGAGCTTCTCCCCTTTCAGCATCGCCGGAATGCTGCGGATTGAAACCTCCCTCATGCATGTGCAACCCTTCATAACTTCTATCCTTCTTCCGGCCGCTTCCCTTGGTGTTGTGGACATTCCTTAGGCTACGATACCTTCTTCACCACAATGGAAACAAGTTCCTCTAAAAACCACCTCTTCAGGGCCACAGCCCGGATCTTTCCCTCATGCTCTACTCTTTTTTATCACCCTTTGTTTTGATCCACGCGAGGGGTGGTAGAGTTATCATTCCTTGTAGCTTGACTAGTACCACATCTTCTTTTTCCTTTCATCCTCATTTTTTGAAACCAAAGATCTTCCACTACCCTTTCCACTCTGACCTCCTCGTCCTTTTTTCTTGCTGTCAAATATTTTGTTAAGCTTCTCTTCAACTTTCATAGAAAATTGGTACACATCCTTAATGGTGGTCACTTTTACTAGGCTTAGCTCTTCCTGAATGCTCAGTCGTAACCCATTAAGATAGCGGACTACCTTCTCCTTATTGGCCTCTGCATGGCCTGTTCTGATGATCATCTTGTGAGAGTCTTTTGTGTATTCTTTCACAGATATACTTCCTTGCTTCAACCCTTGCAATTTCTTCAGTAGATCTAACTCGTAGTCTATTAGGATGAACTGCTTCTTCAGTTTCTCCACCATGCGATCCCAACTACTGATCTTTCCTTTTCCTCTTCGATTTCTCTCCAACTGGACCTCTTTCCACCAAATATTGGCATGGCCCTTCAGCTTCGTTTTTGCAAACTTAACCCAATCTGGGTCCTCTACTTCTTCATACTCAAAATACTCTTCTAGCTCGTTGATCCAGTCGATCAACTCTTCCAGGTTTAGACTTCCGAAATAACTGGGGACTTCTATTCTGGGTCTTTTTCCAATCTTCAAAATGGCCCTTATCAGCCGCATTTGATCTTGATCAATTGCTTCTTCTTCGTCTTCTATGTTTGAATCTTCCACCTCTTCTTCATCCTCACTTTCTCCTCTCCTTCCTGGGTTTAACCCTCTTCTCATTTTTTCTTGCAACACATCAATTTGTTTCTAGAGGGCTCTGAAACCCTCGGCCACCAATGGATCTCTTCCACTAGCATTTCTGCCACCTCTGCCACCTCTGACACCACCATGCCTACCAGGAATCACTCTTGGAGGCATCTTGAAGATCTTGAACCTAAAACCATGGTACTGGTGCAAACTGCCTCATGATCGGCGATCTGTTCACACACTCAAGAAAACCCGCTTTGATACCACCTGACATGGGAGCAAACCCGAGACACAAAAATAATGCACACAACTAGCAAACTTTATTATTATTCAATAATGAAAATCTTACATGTAGAGGATCCAAAATCCTTGAGCCCTACGATACATGCAAGCTACAGAAGTTTCAGAAAAAAAAATTACAGACATTATAGAAAATCCCCTTTTCGCAGCATGCGAACTCTTTCCCCAAAAAGCTATCCAAAAATCAGAAACTAGCCCATAAATAGCCCCTTTGCAGTTTGGAGCCAAAAACAATATTCGAGTTATGAGTTTTGGTGGTTTGGCGCCAAAAATTACATATTGAAATTCAAATTTAAATTCACATTCGAAAATTAGCACATTTCTAAAATATGCACCAACTTCTAGAAGCCATAACTTTTAATCCGACTGTCGGATATTCAATGATAATACCTTTTCGGAAAGCTCTCGAAAAGATGATGTTCCACAAAATAGGCCTATGGCAAGCTACTTTGGCATTTTCACAAATTTTTGGGCCCATCTGGAACTGTTTAGTGCCTCAAACTGGACTCGGAAGGTTTTTCAGGGCAAAAAGTAGAAACTAGAACTTGAATAACTTTCAAACTGTGAATGATCTTGACCTGATTCTTTCGTCAAAGTGCTTATTTTTCTGTCATGAACCTTCCCATAAATTTCTATCTTCCCACGCCTTCAAATTCACACATGCTAAAAATAGCAGTTGAGCAGAAAAAGCAAAAAAGCAGTTCTAAAAGTTGGAAACTCTTATTCGACGAAAAGAGTATCTAGAAATGCAAAAACATCTACAAAAAGAAAACAATAGGAACATAAATGGAAAGCATCTTTTTGGGTGATGCGAGATTGCCCTCACAACACTGGATGCTCCTGCATCAGTCACAAGTATGTGTATGTGCATAGACGAGAGTCTATGTGCATACACATATATGTCCCTACTTAAGTTATTGTTTTGTGCATACATTCTAAAATAAATCCATTAAATCATATTGCTATCACTTAATAATGTTCCATTTTGATGTTTTCATTTGTCAGCAATTCAAGAAATATTTGAAACTAGAACTAAATCTGCCTTAACAGTTTCTCACATAATGTTGTTTCATTTGTATCACACAAGTTGTAATATTCAATGATGTTGTTCACATATAAAGACTTTCTTTGCTTTAAGCAGAACAATATTGTTTCCAAATGAATAGTTATAGAACAAATTGTTTCATATAGAACATTCATGTTAGTTTGTATCTACACAATGTTGTTTCATTTAAACAGTTACTAAACAAGACTATTTTCATCTAAACATACACTTTCACAATAAAACAATGTAATTTCCAATAGAACATTCATTGTTTACAATAATACAATGTTGTTTCCAACTAAACAGTTACAGTTTATGACAAAATAATGTTGTTTCCAATAGAACATTCACCGTTTACAATAATACAATGTTTTTTCCAGCTAAACAGTTATAGAACAATAATGTTGCAAATAAACGTTCACTGTTTTTAACAGAATGGGGTTGTTTACAATGAATAGATAATGAACAATGATGTTTATGCCATAACATTTATTGTCTACAGCTAACTTAACTTTCAATATCAAGGAAATGCCATTAAAATTTCATTAACAAATTTAGTCTAACCCAACTTCATTCATAAAAAATAGAATGTCCATTATTTAGAACTTTGAATACATAAACAATACTGAAAATTCATTGCGCATGTAATGCCCCGCCACGCGACCCTAGAGAAAGTTGCAATTAACTACTCAAACGTACTATTTTTTTTTTGTTTAAGTATAATTAACATGCAAGATCACTATCTATTGCCAACAACCTCTAAGGTTACAAGACTACGATTACTTTAAAACCCAAACAAGAAACATGAATTACAACATAAAATTTAATTACTTACAGAATTAAGAACTCATACATTCCATACATGATAAAATTACATCAAAGGCATAAGAGATACCACATGTTCCATTAACAATTATTTATAATAAGGTTACAACTCTCATTCCCTGAATGAGGTAAATCCAATAAACACGGTTACAAATTACATCTTCCACCTCGATACAAATGAGGGGTAATAAATTACAATAATAACTAAAAAGAAAAAAGCATGAAAGTACTAGATCCCACGAGCTCTCCAACTGGAAGTCTCGTCCACACGAACAAGAAGACAAACCAATGGACTAAGGTGCACGTTCCACCCAACCATGTGATACCTGAAGGCTCACCCCCCGTGCTAGGAGATAGTAACAAGGAATCCTATACAAGATCATCGACCTCTAGAGACAGGCTAACTCACACTGACACAACCAATCACATGAACCATACAACCATAAGGATAACACAAGTACAACTCTAACATCACTGACATAGGTCACATTGCTTCTAGAAATAAAACAGATCGAGTATGATAAGAAGACCAAACACATAAAACCAAATACCAACTATTGTCATAGAAAGAGTGTCATCACATAGCTCGACATGGGATCTCCTCTAGAAATCTTCATAGGCTCCGACCCCCACTATGAGTTGTCCTGGTGGCCTCTACCGAATCCTGGCACCCATGCTCACTCATGCGAAATCAAATACCTCTCGTAAAGACAAGATAGATGACCTTACCATTCTAGACCTTCCCATCTCATCCCAAGTCTATACAAGCCCTTGCGTTCATGAGCGAGGCTCAATTATCTTAATTAATGTGAAATACTACCTAAACTTCTAAGTATATTGATTTAGTTATCACTTGATTAAACCACCTCTGAAGGTTTCCCAGTTTGCCTCTTTGGGCTCTGGCCCCTAACAGAAGCCACTCTTCTACTTGACAACATACCAAACAAAACCAATCACCAAGGGAATCCCAAGTGCATACCAACAAGATAAAACCACTCCAACTCTAGGAGGAACATATAATGAAAACCCACTCCAAACACAGGAGGCAACAAAAGTCAAAACCCTCTCCAAACAGCAGGCTACAAATGTCAAAACCCTCTCCTAACACTAGAGGCTACAAAGGTCAAAACCCTCTCCTAATTCAAAGGAGGCACAAAACATCCCCGTTCGTGAAAACCGGGTAATACAACAGGATACAACTATACACACTACCCAAGGAAATACAACGGTTGACTAACAAAATACAACAATCTCCAAAAGTTAAACCCTTTTTGGAAGACTTAACAACCCTTCTAATCCAGAACACGAAATGACAATAAAGGAAGAGTAAATTTCAGGGCAACCAAACTATGAATTAAAACTATATTTGGATTTCCTAAATCCACTTCGATCATTAACATTTAGTAATTTATTGACTTAATAAAGCTGACAAAATAACGTCTCTTTCAGACAAAGATGAAATTTAAACCATTTGTTCAATTCCTTAATTGGTTTTAAATCATAATAAAATAAAACAGTTGCTTCTTCTATTCAGAACAAATCAATAAATCATTTATCCTTTTCAAATAGTAATAATAATAATAATAACCATTTCTTCTTTTCAAAATAAATCATTCTTAAAATAAAACAATTACTTCCTTTTTCCCAACATCACGAAAGAGGGAAAATTACATAATGAAAGGGCAATTTGACAATTTAATCACCTACTTTAGGATTTCCTAAATCCAAGCCGAACAATGACATATTGCATGTAATCAATTTAAATAATTAATGTTAATTGAAATCATAAGCTTAAACTACTTGTTTTCTTCCAACTTCCTCGATTACAACTAATGATCAAAATCAATTTTCTAAAAGCATCAATCTCTTACAAAATCAATATTTGCATTATTAAATAAAATATCCCTCTTAATACCAATATATTTAAATATAAATATATATTAAACATATATATAATTATATACTCAATGTTTATACAATTATATAAATATGTTTAAATATATACAAATATTATTTAAATATATATATTTTTATAAAAACAATTCAAACTTCAATTTATTTAAATCCATTCCCATTTAATTAAAATAAATAATAATAAAACATTTATTTAAATTATAGTATATATTATATATATATAATATATATATACATATTATATATATAATATATGAATATTATATTATATAATATATATATATATATAATATTATATAATATAAATTAAATTAAATAAAATTAAAAATTAAAAAATTAAAAAAAAATGAAATGCTTACAGCTTAGGACACCTTGGCCCCTCCCCTTTGGTGATTGGCTTTGTGTGCTACACACCTCAGATCCACCTCCTAAGGCAGATGGCAGCCGATTGGGGGTAGCTTCCCCTACCCCAAACAACTCTCTTTTTTTTTTATAAATATATTTTTTTTAAATAAATAAAAAAAAACAGACTCCCTGTTAAGGGCGAATCCCCAAATGCATTTTCATAGAAATTTTTTATATAAAACAATTTTTAAATGAAAACTTCCAACCTAACAGCATATAAGTTTTATATGCAAATTATATGTGTATAGAATATATATACATGTATAAACACAAAATCCCCATTATACAGCCAAATTGAACCAATTTTAAACAAAGAATTTTCAATAACACTAAATTCCAACAAGGTTTTCTGATTTTATTGTCTCATTTTCAAATTTTCCTATTGTTGCACTTGAAGGTTTCAGCAGTAAGTTTTTGTTTTGTTTTTTTTTTTTTTTTCCACAACCATCTAAATTCTTCCATGTTTCAATAGGGTTTCCACATATGTTCCAAACAAGTTTTCAAATTGAAAAATTCAAAACTCAAAACAATAACAACAAGAAAGAAAAACCTATGATCTTGAAGTTTGAGGAAGCAATTTGATGTTGAGTTCTTGCCAATTCAACTCTTTCACAATTTCTTCCCAAGATCTCCACCTTTTAAATCCAAGATTCAATCCCACCAAGAAACAAAACCTTCTTTTCTTTTTGTAGCCAATTCTCCCCAAAATTGAAAGTTGCAAGAAAATGTGAAATTCTATTTGCTCTCATAGAGTTTCCCCAAATTTAGTCAAACCCCTAAAAATATCCCATCCACCAAATTTATTGCAATTTTGGGGATTTTTCATTTTTTAAAATTTAAAACAAAATTGCTTTCCAAATGGAATTTCATGCATTTAAAAATTTCTTTTTACAAAAAGAATTCAAAATTTTGTAAAGAAACTCTTTTACATATTCATTTTCAAAAAGTGCAATTTAAAACATATTTCTATTTTTTTTAATTTTAAAGTCTAAATATCTATTAATTCAAACAAATGAGCTTAATTCAACAAATCACCATTAGTTGAATTAATCAATAAAATAAATCTAATCCAAGATTAGATTATTTTATTAATTAAATTAAATTAGTGAAATAAAATAACTAACATTTTCAACATTACAATCAGATAAATTTAATCATCAATTTAACTACACAAGCCATTTATATACCTTTTCCACTTGCAATAAAATAAATCACGGAGAGAAGAACAACAAAGAAGCAACTTAACCCGACTAAAACCCAATGACACACTACGACTAGGGTGATGACTTGGCACAAAAAACCTAGCTACTATCTCCTAATTGAATACCATTGGCCAATGGACACGCTCAACCCTATGAAATCGGGTGGAATTCATGTCTATGCTGTATCAACTTTGTGAACAAAGGCATATCGAACATGCATATATATAATATAATAAACACACCATGAAGAGGAAATCACAGAATCGTAGGGTACTCGCAAGCGAGTGATGCGATCTCATCCCCTTCACCAATACACTCATCATAGACTGACAGTTCCATCATAAACAAATATCTCATGCAATAACGTGTTACAATAACTAATCATCATTACACCAAATTAAAACATATCAAATAAAGCATCAGATAAGATACATCACATCACACAAATAGACTATCCTCTATAAATAGCGAGCAAATAGCACCCATGGTAAGTGCTCAATAAAACAAAAGCACATCCAAACAAACAAGGACACACTATCCACCCGGAAAGGGGAAAATGAGGGGTATTACATTGGAAATGCAATAAATCAATCTTATGCATCTCTACAAGTTTGAACCAATAGAAGACCCTACAATGTGTGGAATGAAAAATTCACATTTGAGTGCTCCTTTGGTTTTATTTATTTCCCTCCATATTAAACCACTTACCAAGGCATGCAATAAAGTTAAAACTATTGGGTTTGGTGAAGCCCAAATATTCCTTCTAATTATAATGACAGTAACTCTCACACTCAAAATGGATGCCTTTTGTAACTGACTCCTTTTTGGCATGTATTTTCTAATTTAGAAGTCGAGCATCTTTGGTAGATTTTTCTATAATTTTGGAGATGGGACTAAGTTTTAAGAGTCGATTCTACTTGAATGCAGATTATATTGAGAATTAATAAAAGAGTATCCTTGTTGAAAGTGGATGTAGCCATTGTTGGGTGAACCACTATAAAATATTATGTTCTTGTTCATTCATTTTTACTTTCTACAATTTCTTCTTTCATTTTGTTGCTGCAATTTTATCAATAATTAGTATTAGAACTTGCTTAGAATCAAGGAGGAGTTGTGAAGAAAGTTGAGTAGCTATGGAAGAGAGCCCCAACTTGGATGATTGGGTTCAAGCTCTCATGTTTGTGTCCCATGGCTCTGGAGAGAGTTTTGATGAAGTGGGAGCTATTCATATAGATGATGATGAAAATTTATGGGCTTCTCAGAAGAAGGTTTTGCATCAGTTAGATGATGAATTTGATTCTATTACTAAGGAGTTTCTTGGTATGTTGGAACTTGGAAGTGACATGGAGTAGATGCAAGAAATAAAAAGTGTTACGGATTAGGCTGGAGAAGAGAAAGAGGTAGAAGAAATATTTTATTTTTCTGATAATGAATTTTCTCTTTTCAAGTTGAAGTAGGAGGTCACAAATTCAAACATAATGTGTTCAAGGAATAGTTATAGTACTTTGTCTATAGGGAAAAATGTTAGATTTGATTTTCCAATGGAAATGGATGATAATCCTATCTATTTGGCTACTGACTTTCTTATGAGTGATGTTGATCCTGATTCCCTGAGCACTTCCCAGGCAAGGTATGTGTGGGAAAGGACCTCGTAGAATTTTGGAGATAAGGATTTTGGCATACTAGAAGACTTCAGAAAGGTTGAGAGAGCAACAAAGGATGAGAATAAGGCCCTTGAATCCCTTATGTTAGCAAACAGTGAGTTGGAGCAAGCCTTTATTGAGGCTTCATGTGAGATGGAAAGGTTAGATGATTCAGTCATTCCAAAATTTCTTAGCCTTTTGGAATCTGATGACATGTCTGTGCAAGATAGTACAGTTGATGGCAGGGGCAACAAGGGCTATGGTGGTTCCAAAGCTAATAAAGTGGACAACTAGGATGTTGCAAAAAATATTTTAGTGAAGATCGATCTAAGAGGCCTCAGATTTATTTGAATCTGAGAACTACATATGACTCCATTTCAATTTCACATTCTAGCCATGGTGGGAGTGTTGAATCCAAATGTGGGGAGAAGAGGAAATTCCAAGAAAGACAAGGGACCAACCCTTTCTCGAAGAAATCAAAGAAACCTTTGCAGGAAGATAATAAGGGGAAAGTGACACTGGTTCCAGAAGATGGAAAATTCTATGGAAATGAATGATTTGATATGGAATGCTAAATATGAGGCTTTGTTTCTAAAGAGGCTTGTGGCATGTTGCGAAAAAGGAGATACTATGTGCCTAGAATGTGGCATGGTGCTAGAGGCACACTTGATTGACGAGATATCTGAATGGAGGACATTCACTAATGAGGTAGGAGACAACGATCTAGTGCATGTGGGGGGGCCCTCCAATCCTCCGCTCACCAATGTCTGCCTCTCCACTATTATTTCCAAACCCAACAGGCTTTATTTTGAAGCAAAGCCTCTTGACAAAGTTCTTCTAGAAGTAATCCTCTCAAATGAGTTTGGATGGGACAAAGATCTGGCTAAGAAGATTTGGTGTTTTGGGCCTAAAACCATTGGTGGACTAATCTATCTAAGGGAGTTCAGTATTGGTGGTGTATAGAAAGGGATTTGGATTAGGAACTTGGTGGAGGTCTAGATCTGATTCTGGCTATGGGGGAGGAAATGGAAAACTTAAAACCCATGGAGGTTATTAAATCTGATGTGCTTTGGAGGAGACTCATCCGAAGCATTTTTTAACAGAATTTGACAAAGATAAAATCTTTGTTGGAGCTGATGTGACAATAAACCTATCGTGATGGGGATATCTCTGTGTAGCTCTCTCAAGCAATATTTGGTCTTCAAGTGGGAGATTGTTGGGTTCAGTGAAGCCCAAATATTCCTTCTAATTATAATAGTAGTATCTCTCACACTCAAAATGGATACCTTTTGTAATTGACTCCTTTTTGGCATGTATTTGCTAATTTAGAAGTCGACCATCTTTGGTAGATTTTTCTATTTTGGAGATGGAACTGAGTTTTAAGAGCTATTGCTACTTGAATACAGATTGTATTGAGAATTAATAAAAGAGTATTCCTATTGAAAGTGGATGTAGCTATTGTTGGGAAAACCACTATAAAATATTGTGTTCTTATTTTTGTGTTCTTGTTCATTCATTTTTACTTTCTACAATTTCTTTTTTCATTTTGCTGCTACAATTTTATCAACAAAAACATGTGAAAAAATTCCTTTAATGTCAATCAAATAATTATTAATGATTTTTAGCACTAAAATTTACAAAATATAATTAATATTTTGCTACTTTTGCATGCCATATAGCTTAAGGATATATGCATATCTTAGCATCATCATTCATGCTCCTCACAAAAACATTTAAAAACATTATAAAATGTTTCAAATATTTATAAAATTAAAATTATGCAAAAAAACCATTTGAATTACTCTAGAATCCAAATGATAGTATTGATTCTACAAGCATACATCACATTTAGGAGTCTTTAAAATTATACATAACCATAATCAATTATTTATCTATCATTATACAATTTTTGAAAATTGTACAACAAATTGAATTTTTAGACCTTTATAAATTGGGGCTTTTGGAAAAGCAATTAAATTTTTCCTAGTTTGGGCTACAAAATTATTCTAATGGCCACAAAAATGGAGATATAGGAGCTATTGAGGATAAAATAACAACTAGGTTGTAATCAAAATTGAGCCATTTGAAATATTTTTATGGGGCTCTTTGGACACTCTCCAAAATGGATACATATTAAAATTTTCCTCAAAAGTTGTCTAGAAGCCATGAAATCAAATTTTCACACTCATGATAAATTACCTAAACTTTTTGCAAAAGAAATTTTCATGATGATTCACAAATTGTGATATTTTTAGTGCCTGATGTTTAGAGCTAGTTGGTTGCCACAAGGTTTTAAAATAACTTTTTGTTGAAAACCAAGCACTAGAAATGAAGCAAATTTATAAGTGCTAGCACACCTCACAAGTTTAGTCAATCTACCAAAAGAGATCAAAGATCCTATTTTTTAATCATTCAACCCCAAGGTTCAAAGGATGATGAATTTTTTAATTGGTTTCAACCTTCTTAACCACTTTTTCTCTCTTCTAATGAGTATGGTGCTCTTGGTTGGTCAAATTCTTGCAAGTTTCCTTACCTAGAGCTAGATATTTCTCCTATTCATGTGCAACAACTTACAAATGAAAAATAGGAGTAAAGTGATCTCATTGGTTGGAAGTCTATTGATGATAGTTAAATTTTTACTAATGTTTGATGTAAACTAGATAATCATGATCCCTCTCTTACTACTATTACATAGTAGTAATAGTATTGACTCTTAAACTATTTTTTTCTTTTATTTTGGACTTGATCCACTCTAAAGTACATTTTTACCATCCACCTTTTTATGAATAACATATTATTATATTTTCAATTCTAAAAAATTAATAAAAGCCTTATTCATCAAAAAATAATTTAGTTTAGCAAAAAAAATATTGAATAAAAATGTTTATAAATCACAAATAAAATTTATAATGAACCTTTTTAAAAGTAGAATAAAAAAATATATTAATCATTTAAAAATAGTTCTTTAAATAAAAATAAAGTAAACAATGCAGATAGAATAAAAAATAATTACTTAATAAAAATTAAAAATGTCTATATACACTTCAAAGTAAAATAAAATAACTGTTAACTAAATAAAATAATGTATATTAAATAAAATAATTTTATATTTTTTATACATGTAGATATATTTATTTGTCCATGTATAATATTGATAATTTATATAATATTTTTATAAAAAAGTATGTATACCAATTAATATAGATATCTTAAATATGTTTATTTTGAAATATCAATACAAAACATCTATTTATTGTGAATGAAAAAATTCAATATGAGCATTTAGATTTTATTTAATTACATAAATCAAAACCTCAAAGATATTTTTTGAACTAATTTTTCTTATTAAAATTTTAAATAATTGATATTAGAGTTTTCTTTATAAATAAATACATATAATTAAAATAAGATATTTAGTTAGAAATTGATAAAAAAAAAAAATTTAAAAAATAATAATTATAAAAGATAGGTGTATCTATGTCACAATAAAATTGAGTTGGAATTTTTATGTGTTATTATTTTTTAAATTAGAATGGGTTAGCATGGATTTTTCCTTTGAGGTGTTGATTTGATTTATTTGTAAACATACTTTAGATTGATTGTTCTTTATAATTCTCAATCTTGGATGATATTTAAGTGCATTAACGAAAGTCTTTAAATAGTAAGATATAAAAATGAGAGCCAACAATATTTTAAAAAAATTGAATGTAAGAGTAATCCTACTACTTGAAACCAAGCCCAAACACCAAAATTGATTCAAGAAAGAAAAAAATGCAAACTTTCATATTAAAAATAAATACATAAAAACCTCGACAAATAATTATCAAAGTGTGAAAAAATAAAAGAAAATAGAAATAAAATAAAATCAATTGAATAGAAATAAATAACATTGAAAAAATGGGGTGTGATTAGCTAAAGCATCCTGTTAGACAAAACGTCATGAGGTAGTTTATAGGAGGCCTACCCAATTTTATCGACTTAAAAAAAAAAAAAAATTTAAAAATCAATACAAAAATATTCTACTTCTTAATGTGTTACTAAATTAAAATATTTAATCAAAATTAAATATAAATTAACATTTCTACAGAAATTCCACCCTCAATATAATCACCATTTTTATAGAAACAAATGCCTAAACATTTTTTTAAATCCAATTATTAAATGCAAGTCATTTCAATGGCCGGTTGGTTTTGGCTTCTTTTAGTCATCCTATGGCGGTAACCACCAAGTGATTTCCGATGTCCATAATTTTCTATTTATTGTTGACTTTTTATAACTGTTCTTTGAAATTCTAGTTATATTATTCTAAAATACATAGATATTTTCATAAAGATTTTAATTTAATTTGTATTTATATAATTGAGGATGAAAATGAAATAATTGAGAAGGATAATGACATTTATTTAGTTTATGATGTAATGTTGATTTTGTTTTTTTTTATTAAATAAGATAGCCAAATTTGATATATAATAGTGATTAAGATATTAAGATAAATATTTTTCAAGATGTTTAATGTTAAGGATATATGTACATCTATAGTCTACTCATATGACTAGGTCAAGTGAAATTATTGTAGATTAGTTATATGTTTTTATCAACTTCTGTAATTTGATTGTTTTTATCAATGATCATATGAAAGAAGCTAGTGATTTAAAAAAATATCTTGGGAGGTACTCTATAGATAAAGGAAGATAGTTTACTTGATAACCATCAAACAAAGAATAAAAATGTTAATACAATTGAGATTAATATAAATGCTAAAACTAATTTTCGTCAACTTAAAGTTGAATTAAAAATTTACTAATAGACAATTAAAATGATTGACTAACAAAACAATTAAGTGAAAAATTCTAAAAAACACAACTATAAATACACCATAATTCAAAAATACAAAAACCTTAATAATGAACCAATAATATTTTACATTAATAAATTTAGCATATCAAAATGATGATTCAAAATCACAATCAATTATTATACTAATAGTATGCATTGAGGACATCCATGTAAATTGCCATGCAAGGTATATAGTTTTATCCCTTATTATTACAAGTTCAAATCCATCATGAAAATAGCAATTATGATGATCTACAAGTGCCAATAATGTTAGCTTCTACAAACATTACTAAACATATGGGATTTAGCATTCCATCCAACTCATAAGTTAAAAATATATATATATCCAATCTCCCTTGCATTGAATTAATCAACAACCAAGTCCTCCATGTTTTATCCTAAGTGTGATATTGCACTTATTTAATAAATTATCTTAGGATATTAAGAATATTTAATTAGTCTCATCTAGGTACGTAATAATGAAATGTGTACACCTTGACTTGAAGTACATATGTGCCATCACTAGCTTATCAATATTTGATTGATGGTAGTTAGGTGCCACCTCTATTAAATCAAGGCACCTCTATCTTAGTTAGATTGATTGTTAAACTAACTTAACTCACCTCTTGACTGGGAGTGATTGGAAGTTAAATTCATACCTCTTGGACGTGTCATCTCCTTGATTCATGCATCCAAGAAGCTTATACATTTGTGTGTTAACTATTTGTAATTATGCTCTATAATGTTGAATATTGAATATCATTATTCTATTCACCTAGATTGATGATTAGCTCATAGGAATTAGGTCTTAGGTAGGTCCACTATTTCTCTAGAATTCTGTACATGGGATATTTTCCCTCGCCAAGCTAGAGTCTGCACCTATTCCTTGGAGTTTGGATCACTTCAACCTTGTCCTTAAGATTTAAAATTTAAGATTTCCTACTCTTGGAGCCAACTGCTTTATAAAATTTGATTGTTCTTACCGTGGCTTATGAACTAGATTACATTAGTTGAGCATCAGTATTTTTGAATTTATCAAAATCTTAGTCATTAGTGAACATGTTGGGATAACATATTTCATAAAAAGCATTTCTATTATTATCATAGTCACTACATTACACTTTATACATAAGCATTAATAATAAATTTGGTACATTTTCAAATTGTCCTTGGTGTGGCTTCAATTTTGTATCATCAACAAGGGGTTTTAAAAGCTTGTTATGGATGGTTTATACGTCTTTTCTTCTACGTAATAGATACATTTGCGGTTTTGTACAACCATTGTTTAAAATACAAGTACAAGTGAAGGTGAATTGATCTCACAAGCCCACAATAGTCAATGATAAAGATTGTTCTTGAAGAACTAGTTATCAACCAATCAAAGATCAAATCAGCAGTCTATTGGAAGAGCAAGGCATTTCTAATCCTTCTATTATCATTGGCATAATTATGTCAACTCATATTAATTTCTCTAATTTGAGTTAATTTCTTAATCATTTAATTCAGCTCAAATTAATAGCAAAACATGTTTTTTTCTTGACATAAAAACACATGATATTTCTAATCATACCACCATATATACTTACCGAATTGCAGCTTGAAAAACACCATTTCTTCACATAATTATAGATTTCTTTATGTATAGAACCATATGCATGATCAATATTTAACATATTGAAGTTAACATTCTAGTAGTTTATGGTGAATAACACTTCCACTTAAAAATATATATTCCAAGTGATACATCAAATATACAACTAATCAATTTCTATTGCCTTGAGCTTGATTGGCAATCCCATAACTGGAACAGGAAAAGGATTACCATTTATTTTTTCATCTTCAATTATCACAGACCACTTGTATTTAGATACTAAATGATGTATAAATATTATGGTCTCCATCTTTGTGAAATCATACCCTGGACAAATGCGAGGCCCTCCACCAAATGCTATGAAGTTATGTGATGGAATGACCCCATCAAAATGAGCTGGATCAAACTTGAGTGGCTCCTTGAAAACCTCCTCACTCCAATGTGTACTTGTAACACAAAATAACTGCCCAATAAAGAAATTAAATATCTGAATCTCGTTTAAAAATGTAACCAAAATATATTATCATATTAAAGTGTGTTATAGAATCACAATGTACCATTTGTTTACATGACAATTGGATATATTAACCTGAAGTACCGGTTATTTATGAACAATAACTAAAAACAACTTTATGATACAGAAAAAAGAACTTACTTGCCATCCTTCAGGAATTGTATAACCTTCATATTCTACATCTTTAATTGCTTTTCTAAAAACACCGAATACTGGAGGTACCATTCGTAGTGTTTCTAGGGCCACCTTCCATGTATATCTCATCTTTTGAATGTCTTCCCATCTTAAGGGCTCATGTGGTGGCTTCCCTGCCAGGACCTCTTTATGCTCTGCTCCACATAAAAGTTAACATACAGAAAAACAAAACCAAATAGGGTAGTCTCACAGAACATTAAAAGATTGAAACAGTTTGATAAGATTAAAACAGATTGGAGGGGGGGATAACTTACCCTGAAGGATGTTTTGGTATATATTTGGGTGTAGTGCTAACATCCTTATGAGCTGTGTGAGAAGAACAGAGGTAGTGTCATGACCGGCTACCATGACCACTATCATATTGTCGATGATCTCTTCCTCTGTAAGAGTCTTGTTATTTTCATCCTTCATAGTCAGCATGCATGACATTAGGTCTTGGTGAGGTGAGGCCTCTCCTCTCTCTATTTCCTTCCTCCTAGCTTCCAATAGCAAGGATAAGCGCTTATATATGCGAGAACGAGCCTTTAAGGCCCTGTTAAAAGTAGTCCCTGGGAAATCCAAGGGAAGAGAATGAAAGCCCTTCACAGCCATACTAAATTCCTTGCCCAATATCTCCCTCTCTTCATTGTCCTTCAAACTAAACAACAGATTACAAGCAACATTGAAGGTAGTCTTCTTCATCAATGGCCCTGCTTGTTAATTTATGTGGCTTGAATGACAGTGTCTCCATTGTCTAAGTGTCATTTTAATTATTTAATTATTTTCTAGAAACCTCGAGGAAAAGAATTTGAGTTGTCTAGATAATTATGTAATTAAATAAATTGATTCTCCTAGAGACTTCTAGAATCCAGTTAGTTAGGGTTTTTAGAGTCTATTTAATCTTAGCCATTGATTGAGATTAAATCATGGCCATTGGTTTTCCAATGAGAAAAGTATAAAAGGGGATCAATGGGAATTTGGAGAACACACAAGTAGACTTGCAGTGTTAGCAGTAGAGATACTGAGAAAGACTGGTGGTGGCAGTAGTAAATTCTTGATGAGGAAATGATGCCCTGAGTGTTAGCAAGAAGCAATGATAGCGTTAGGGGATACTTGTTTGTGGAATTTCAATAGGAGAAATTGAGGGAAGAATTTTTGAAGAAGATTATTGCCGAAGCTCTGCCAGTAAGAGGCAAACAGTTTATGTATTTCCTTAATTTGCTGAAGTTTAATAAAATTCTTCATCTGCAGTAGTGGTTTTCCCTTCGGGGTTTTTCCACAGACAATTTGTCCAAAAATATTGTGTTCATTATTGTAAATGTTTTCTTCTCTATTTCTGTGAGTTTTATTGGTGAAGTTGCAGTTGTATTATTTTTCGATATTTGCTGAGAATTAATTTTCAGAGTCAAATAATCTATGTATTAGATAGGAGATTAATAATCAGTAACTGCAATAGAATTTTCACACGGTATCAGAGCTAATCTGAGGGCAGATTACGCTCAACACAGGAAGGAAAGATCCTGCCTCTTCAGAATTATTATTATTATTTGTTTTCTTTATCTTTGAGATGGCCTTAGCAGGTTTAAGAGATCAGGACAGATTGGATGGAGCCTCAAATTTTGGTGTCTGGAAAGCCAGAATTTCTTTGTTGCTGGAAGAGAATGGGATCAAGGAATATGTGACCAGTGTTGTACCTGTACCTACAGATCCAGCACAACTCTTAGCATATAAGAAGGAAGATGCCAAAGCGAGGAGGTTGATTCTTGATGGTGTCAAGGATCATATTGTTCCACATGTCGCAGAGTTAGATACAGCGAAGAAGATGTGGGATGCCATTCTGAATCTGTACCAGAATGCTACCACTAACCGGAAGCTAATTCTCAGAGAAAAGTTGAGGACTACTCGGATGAACAAGGGAGAGGACGTGACAAGTTACCTCACCAGACTCAGACTTGTCAAGGATGAGTTGGCTGCTGTTGGAGATAATCTAGGTGATGACGAGCTAGTGCGGATAGCCCTAAATGGGTTTACTAAGCAGTGGGATGTCTTTGTTCAAGTTATTAATGGATGAGACACCTTGCCAAGTTGGGATCAACTTTGGAGTGACTTCACTCAGGAGGAGCTTAGACTAAGTCTTGTCAGTAGGACCAGTAGCAAGAGTCAGCAAAGTGAGGCAGAACAGGAGAACGTTGCCCTTGCAGGAAAAGGGAAAGCAAAGAAAGGGTCTAGTAAAGGATCAAATCCACAAGGTGAGAAGAAGAAGAAGGACTTATCTAAAGTCAAGTGCTATGGCTGTCACGAGTTTGGCCACTATGTCAGTGATTGCCCGCAAAGGAAGAAAGGCAAGAAGCAGACAGCAGCTTCAGCAAGTGCAGATGAGCTCTCTAGTAGAATGGAGGATGAGTTCGCTCTCATAGCTTGTATGGCTAGCTCAACCTCACAGGGGGTTTGGTATATAGATAGTGGGGCGTCATTTCATATGACAGGAGTTAGAGAGTACTTCTCCAGCTATAAGGAGGAGGACATCAGAATGCAGATTTCTATGGGGAACATGTCCAAGCTCAATCTAGTTGGGAAAGGGACTGTTCTATTTCAGAGGGAGAATGGTAAGCGGATTCCCATTCATGATGTGTTGCATGTGCCTGGCTTGGGTATGAATTTGATTTCCATATACGTCCTTCGAGGATAAAGGTTACAATGTATGTATACTTTGGAGGCATTGGTAATCAAGCACAACAATTGGAAATCACCCATAACTATTGGAGTTAGGAGCGGTCAACTTTACAGGTTGCAATTTGATACTCATAAGGCATTAATGGGCAGCAATAATTCTAGAGATCAAGGAGAGTTATGGCATAGAAGGATGGGCCATATACATCATGAAGCACTTAAAATGCTTCATTGAGGCGGTGATAGGTGTTCTAGAGGTGAGCACAGAGCATGATGTATGTAAGGGATGTGTGTTGGGAAAGTTTGTGAAAGCAACTTTTCCAAGGAGTGACACCAGATCCAAGGGGGTTCTTGATCTAGTACATTCAGACATATGTGGACCAATGTCGATGAAGTCTCTCAGAGGATATGAGTACTTTGTTACTTTTATTGATGATTTCTCCAGGAAGACCTGGATATACTTCTTGAAGACCAAGGATGGGGTTTTCAGTCGCTTCCAAGAGTTCAAAGCTCTTGTGGAAGAACCGACGAGGGGAGAAGATAAAAGGTTCTTGATCCCGGACAATGGAGGCGAGTACAAAGGGAAAGAGTTCCAGGAGTTCTGTACCAGGGAAGGAATCAAGAGAGAGTGGACTGTTCCTTACAACCCACAACAGAATGGGGTTGCTGAGAGGAAGAATCGGTCTATATCAGAGGCGGCAAGGGCTATGCTGTATGACCAGGATATGCCACGTTACTTATGGGCAGAGGCATGCAGTACAGCAGTGTACATACAAAACAGGGTTCCACATAAGGTATTGGGCAAGATGACACCAGAGGAGGCGTTCTCAGGGAAGAAGCCAGATGTCAGCCACTTCAGGATATTTGGGAGTTTGGCGTATTGTCACATTCTAGGTGCGACACGTTCCAAGTTAGATCAAACTACAGAAAGAGGGTACTTTGTGAGGTACAGTGAAACCTCAAAGGCATATCGGATATTTATTCCAGGGACCAAGAGGACTATAGTTAGGCATGATGTCAAGTTCATGGAGGACAAGGCATTTAGGAGGTCCAGAGATTTGCCAGCAGATGATCAGAGTGAGCAGTTAGTGGAAGCTCCAAGGATCGTTCAACCAGATCAAGGACAGCGAAGCTCGAGTACAGTTACTAGTACATGCACAAGCTCAGGTGCTGAGAATTCGCAGAGTATGGAGCAGCAGATGCAGCAGATCCAAGAGATGCATCAGGGTGATATGGAGGTTGATACTTCATCCTCTATAGTTGGTAGCAAGAACCAACAGTCACAAAGGGATACTCAGGAGTTTGTGGGAGCTCCTAGGATGAGTAGTAGACAGCGGAGACAACCAGCCAGGTATGATGACTATATGGCATTAGTTAGTCAGTTGGTAGATAGTGAACCTTCTAGTTATCAGGAGGCTGCACAACATCAAGTGTGGCAAGATGCAATGGTTGAGAGTATACCTCAATAGTGTAAAATGATGTGTGGGGAGGTTGTGCGAGATCGGCTTGAATAGAGTGATGAATTTGGATCCAGCTGGATCTATAAGATCAAGCATGAGTGCGAGATGGTAGCATCCCCGAAGCCACAAAGGCAAGGTTGTGGCTAAAGGGTTCTCGAGAAGGAGGAATTGACTATGAGGAGACATTTGCTCAGTGGCGAATTATACTTCTATATAGTCATGATCTCTCTTAAACCTTGAGATGGGATGTGAGATCCATCAAATGGATGTCAAGATGGTGTTTCTTAATGGTAAATTGAAAGAGGAGGTATACATAGAACAACCAGAGGGCTTTGTAGCACATAGCAGTGAAACCCACATGTGCAGATTGAAGAGAGCTTTGTACGGACTCAAGCAGGCTCCCAGGGCGTGGTATGAGCGCATTGATAAATACTTGTAGGGAATGGGCTTCGTGAAGAGTGAAGCGGATGCTAACCTCTACTACTTGGTGGTTGGGGGTGAGGTTCTCATTCTTGTTCTTTATGTGGATGACTTGTTTTTAACAGGTTCACTGGGGCTCATAGAGGAAAGCAAGAGGGACCTCGCAGCAGAGTTCGAGATGAAGGATTTGGGGCTTATGCACTACTTTCTAGGCATGGAGGTATGGCAGATAGATGGAGAGATTTTCCTTGGACAAGGGAAATACTGCATCGAAATCTTGAGGAGGTTCGAGATGGAGGATTGCAGAGCCATGTCTACTCCTATGATCACAAATTGGAAGAAGGTAGAGACATCCAGAGAGGAGGATGTAGACCCCACCTTATACAGACAGTTGATTGGGTCTCTCATGTATTTGGTCAACACCAGGCCAGATATATCCTTTGTAGTAAACTCTCTTAGTCAGTTCATGGTGGAGCCGAAGAGAGTGCATTGGACGGCAGCAAAGCATGTGTTGCGGTATTTGCGTGGTACAATCGAGTATGGAATCAAATATACTCGAGGTGATGGTATCAGGTTAATAGGCTATCTGTGATTGGGTAAAGTGATTACAACCAGACGGGGAAAGCACTTGAGTGTTGCTAGCTTAGGATCGAGGAGTTGTCTTAATTTATAGCTGACGAAGTGCGTGGCTTTGAGTTAGGCCCGAGAATACATAGCGACTAGCATGGCGGCGTGTGGCGATATGGCTTGAAAGTTGCTGGTGGCTTTGTTTGAGGGTGAGGAGGGTTGACACTACGGTGTCTACTTGTGACAATCGAGTTGCATCAAGTTGGTGAAGCTGGTGTTTCATAGTAGGTCTAAAGCATATAGACGCCGAGGATATCATTTCATCGAAGTTGGTAATGCGGTCTTGGATTGTTCGGCTATAGTATATACCTATGAATCAGCGGTGAGACATTTTTGACTAAGGCATTGGGGAAGGTGAAATTCATTTTCTTCAAAAATAAGTTGGGTGTCCTGCAAAATACCTTCCTCACTAAGAGGGAGTGTTAATTTATGTAGCTTGGATATGTGTCTCCATTCCCAAGAAATGTTTATTTAATTATTTAATTTATTTTCTAGAAACCTCCGAGGAGAATTTGAGTTGTCTACATAATTATGTAATTAAATAAATTGATTCTCCTAGAGACTTCTAGAATCTAGTTGATTAGGGTTGTTAGAGTCTATTTAATCTTAGCCATTGATTGAAAGTTAAATCATGGTCGTGGTTTCAATGAGAAAAGTATAAAAGGGGATCAATGGGCAATTGGAGAACACAACAACAAGTAGACTTGCAGTGATAGCAAGTAGAGATACTTGAGAAAGACTTGCAGTGTTAGCAAGTAGTAAATTTGCAGTGAGAGCAAATAGTCTTGCAGTGTTAGCAAGGGCGCAGTGATAGCGTTGGGGATAGCAGCTATGGAATTTCAGCAGGAGAAATTGAGGGAAGAATTTTCGGAGAAGGATATTGCCGGAGCTCTGCCAGTAAGAGGCAAGCAGTTTTGTATTCCTTAATTTTGCTGAAGTTTAATATAATTCCTCATCTGCAGTAGTGGTTTTCCCTTCGGAGTTTTTCCACGGACAATTTGTCCAAAAATATTATGTTCATTATTGTGAATGTTTTCTTCTCTATTTCTGTGAGTTTTATTGGTGAAGTTGCAGTTGTGTTATTTTTTGATATTTGCTAAGAATTAATTTTCAGAGTCAAATAATCTATGTATTAGATAGGAGATTAATAATCAGTAACTGCAATAGAATCTCACACCTGTATAATACTCGTTTCCTTCTTCCCAACAATTGGCAGAATGCTCTAGAATAACTGATTCCATTCTGCCCACAAATTTCTGCAAGGCTTCAGGCTTCATGAATTGCATGATAGCACCTCTCATCCGCTTGTGATCTTCTACGCCGAGTTCAAACAAGTTTTTCTTCCCCACAATCCTGCTTATTGTGATGGGTTTCTTGTTCATGATAATGTTGTAGTCATTCTGTAAGAGAAATTTGTTTCCTGCTTGGCCAGTAATGACCACTGTGGGGCAACCCATTAAGGACGTTTTGAAAATAGGGCCATATTTTGCAACCTTCTCTTCAACCCACTCCTTGCTTTTGTTAGATTCTTTTGCACTCAGATATTCAAGAGTCTGGCCAATCACAGGCAAGCCTAGGCTTCCAGGAGGGAATCTTTTCACTCTTCCTTTCCCAACATTCTTGGCTACTATTACTACGAGAGCCGCTAGGAAAGCAAGAAAAGTGAATAGCAGTGATGCACTGGTTTGTTGAAGATCCATTAATATCTACAAAACCTTAATGAGAAGAACTTAATAATGAAGATACAGGGATTGCCAAACAAACCTGAGAAACTTTGTCTCAGCAATCTATTTCAACGTAGTTTACTGCAATATGAGTCAGAAATGTTATCAAACTATAGCTAGAAATCTGAGGGTGGGTATTTCGTGGATTAGAAACCATGACTTGTTATCAAGCAATTGAGACAGGTAAATGAGAGAATGGTAGGGGAAGGAGGTCAACTTGGAGTTGGTTAGTTCATTTTAAAGGTGATTAAGATATATATTTTTAATTTATGAGTTCATGGTACGCCGAACCCCATATGTTAAGCAATCCTCGTAGAAGCTGAAATAATAGATTAGAATCTGTTATTTTCGTTGGATAAATCGTAGAGGTGATTAAGATATATATTTTTCATTTATGAGTTGATGGTATGCCCAATCCCAAATGTTAAGCAATCTTCGCAGAAGCTAAAAGAATAGGTTAGAATGTGTTATTTTTATTGGATAAATTTCATATATAATAGGTAGATGTAATTGTTGGATTAATCGTTAGCGTCTCTCTTCAAAATCGGGAAATTGACTAACTTCTTCTCTGGATCTGTGTATCACCAGGCATTAACATGTTGATTTTTTTGGTGCAATGACACACGTGTTCCAACAAATGGTATCAAAGCTTATAT
>VDFB02052924.1:27962-38547 GCA_007258455.2 Sequoia sempervirens
CCTATACAAAATCATGCATGTACATGCATTAAAGCCTCTTCTGCCTTTTCTATTCTGAACTTGCTTTTTTCTTTTTTTTCTTTTTTCTTTTTTTTTTTGTTTTGTTTTAACCGGTTTGAAATCTTATCATCTTTATTTAATTTAAAGATCACCATATTTTTCCACAATTAATCAATGATACTAACTTATCCAATATTATTATGGTTAACTTCAATTTAAAGAAAACACATTTAGAGCTAGTTTATATATATATATACCTATACTTTATATTTCCTAATATACTTTTATTTAGTATATAATTATATTTCCAATAATTCGATTAAAATAAACACTTACTTTCTAAATTGATTTAAGCTAAAATCTAAAACAATTTTAATTTAATTACATTGATAAATCAAAATATTAACTTATCACGTAACACAAAGTCAATTAAACAATGTAATCAAGAAGCCAACACAACACTATAAATCACTTAACCATACATACTCAAAGACGCTTTTACGAACACAACATGACTACTCAACAACAAACTCACTTGAATTCCAAAATGACTGAACTAGAGGGGCACTACATTAAAATGGCGCTTTTGTTGAAAACCAAGCACTAGAAATGAAGCAAATTTATAAGTGCTAGCACACCTCACAAGTTTAGTCAATCTACCAAAAGAGATCAAAGATCCTATTTTTTAATCATTCAACCCCAAGGTTCAAAGGATGATGAATTTTTTAATTGGTTTCAACCTTCTTAACCACTTTTTCTCTCTTCTAATGAGTATGGTGCTCTTGGTTGGTCAAATTCTTGCAAGTTTCCTTACCTAGAGCTAGATATTTCTCCTATTCATGTGCAACAACTTACAAATGAAAAATAGGAGTAAAGTGATCTCATTGGTTGGAAGTCTATTGATGATAGTTAAATTTTTACTAATGTTTGATGTAAACTAGATAATCATGATCCCTCTCTTACTACTATTACATAGTAGTAATAGTATTGACTCTTAAACTATTTTTTTCTTTTATTTTGGACTTGATCCACTCTAAAGTACATTTTTACCATCCACCTTTTTATGAATAACATATTATTATATTTTCAATTCTAAAAAATTAATAAAAGCCTTATTCATCAAAAAATAATTTAGTTTAGCAAAAAAAATATTGAATAAAAATGTTTATAAATCACAAATAAAATTTATAATGAACCTTTTTAAAAGTAGAATAAAAAAATATATTAATCATTTAAAAATAGTTCTTTAAATAAAAATAAAGTAAACAATGCAGATAGAATAAAAAATAATTACTTAATAAAAATTAAAAATGTCTATATACACTTCAAAGTAAAATAAAATAACTGTTAACTAAATAAAATAATGTATATTAAATAAAATAATTTTATATTTTTTATACATGTAGATATATTTATTTGTCCATGTATAATATTGATAATTTATATAATATTTTTATAAAAAAGTATGTATACCAATTAATATAGATATCTTAAATATGTTTATTTTGAAATATCAATACAAAACATCTATTTATTGTGAATGAAAAAATTCAATATGAGCATTTAGATTTTATTTAATTACATAAATCAAAACCTCAAAGATATTTTTTGAACTAATTTTTCTTATTAAAATTTTAAATAATTGATATTAGAGTTTTCTTTATAAATAAATACATATAATTAAAATAAGATATTTAGTTAGAAATTGATAAAAAAAAAAAATTTAAAAAATAATAATTATAAAAGATAGGTGTATCTATGTCACAATAAAATTGAGTTGGAATTTTTATGTGTTATTATTTTTTAAATTAGAATGGGTTAGCATGGATTTTTCCTTTGAGGTGTTGATTTGATTTATTTGTAAACATACTTTAGATTGATTGTTCTTTATAATTCTCAATCTTGGATGATATTTAAGTGCATTAACGAAAGTCTTTAAATAGTAAGATATAAAAATGAGAGCCAATAATAATTTTTAAAATTTAAGTGCACAAACATATACTAAATTGATTCCCAACAATTGGAAAGAAAAGAATGAGAGCCAACAATATTTTAAAAAAATTGAATGTAAGAGTAATCCTACTACTTGAAACCAAGCCCAAACACCAAAATTGATTCAAGAAAGAAAAAAATGCAAACTTTCATATTAAAAATAAATACATAAAAACCTCGACAAATAATTATCAAAGTGTGAAAAAATAAAAGAAAATAGAAATAAAATAAAATCAATTGAATAGAAATAAATAACATTGAAAAAATGGGGTGTGATTAGCTAAAGCATGTTGTTAGACAAGAGGTCAAGAGGTAGTTTATAAGAGGCCTACCCAATTCTATCAACTTAAAAAAAAAAAAAAAAAAAAAAAATCAATACAAAAATATTTTACTTCTTAATGTGTTACTAAATTAAAATATTTAATCAAAATAAATTCAAAATTAAATATAAATTAACATTTCTACAGAAATTCCACCCTCAATATAATCACCATTTTTATAGAAACAAATGCCTAAACATTTTTTTAAATCCAATTATTAAATGCAAGTCATTTCAATGGCCGGTTGGTTTTGGCTTCTTTTAGTCATCCTATGGCGGTAACCACCAAGTGATTTCCGATGTCCATAATTTTCTATTTATTGTTGACTTTTTATAACTGTTCTTTGAAATTCTAGTTATATTATTCTAAAATACATAGATATTTTCATAAAGATTTTAATTTAATTTGTATTTATATAATTGAGGATGAAAATGAAATAATTGAGAAGGATAATGACATTTATTTAGTTTATGATGTAATGTTGATTTTGTTTTTTTTTATTAAATAAGATAGCCAAATTTGATATATAATAGTGATTAAGATATTAAGATAATTATGTTTCAAGATGTCAATGTTAAGGATATATTTACATCTATAGTCTAGTTTAAGACTAGATCAAGTCAAATTATCTAGTTTAGTCATATGCTTCTATGGACTTTTATATAATTTGATTGTTTTATCAATGATTATATGAAAGAACCTAGCGATTTTAAAAAACACTTTGGGAGGTACTCTATAGATGAAGGAAGACAATTTGCTTGATAACCATCAAACAGAGAATAAAATGCTAATACAATTGAGATTAATATAAATACTAACACTAATTTTCGTCAACTAAAAAGTGAATTAAAAATCTACTAATGAACAATTAAAATTATTGACTAACAAAAAATAAAGTCAAAATTTCTAAAAAACACAACTATAATGCTTAATTGCCTCTCCATTCTCATAGTGGATGTGTAGGAAGTTTGGCTTTGGAACTTGGAGATGAAAGTAAAATAATAGAGACATTTAAAGGTATGTGCTAATGATGTTAAACAATTGATATTGTATATCATGAATTTATGGACTAAGTAAAAATGTTAGGAAATGATTTATTATATGTGTTTAAGGATATATTTATCATGATGTGTGTGTTCAGACATGACCATTACTATGATGTATGTTATTGACATATTGATGTGATGAAAGTGTTTTGTTACCTTTGGGGTTTTCACTTGATTCTAATATATTATTATTGTGTTGTCATATTATTATGATTTTGATTATGGTTATCGTTATTATCATAAAATATACTGATTTGTGTTCAAGTTTTGTGGTTGCAAGATGGGGCATGAGCTTCTATTAGTGTTTTGGTGAGTATGATGCATATTGTTATGTTATTGTTATTATGTAGAGATTTACTTGAATGACTGAGTGATACAGTAGTATGTTTGTTAGGATAAGTGGAAAGGGCGGCATCGTACCATTGGACGTATGAGATACATACGAGAATGAGATACGATTGCTATAGCCTCTTTCCTAGTGCTTCGGCTATTATGCACATGTGCTCTAATTTGTATGTTTAAGTGAACAGGTACTAGGCTACGTCTCTACCTAAATTAGTAGGTCTGAGCGTGCCTCTAATCCCAATGGTGGTTGAGGAGATAACATCTAGGCCCAAATTATAACTTAACCCTGACCATTGTTCTCAATTAGAGACAATTGATGAAGAATGTGTTAACTTTTTCGGGTTGTCATGAGACAATGTCCGATCTTCTTTACCCTATGTTTGGAGTGTTGCACTTATTCGGTTGTTTCTTATGTGATATGTGATTGTTTGATTTTGTTGTCTAACCTTAGTTTTGGATCCCAACCTGTTGGTGTTAAACCCCATGGTTAGTTGTGTTGTTATGATTGTGATTAGTGTTATTTATCTTTTGATGTGAATGTTGCTCTTTCATATGAAGTTATTTTATGATTTATATTTTACCTTAGTTTGTGAATTATTTGAGTGAAGTTAGATATTGAATCTATCATATTTATTGTTATGATTTTTATTAATGTGTTTGAAGTGTGATATAATATTATCCATAAGTGACATTTATTTATGTTATGTTTTATTATGTTATTATTGTGAGGAATAATTATTTGATTTATTGTTTATTATTATCATTATTTGGTATTTGGTTATTGTTTATTGAGTAATATTTATTTTATTTTTGTTTGGATATAATTTTTGCATTATTAGTCTCTTGATTCATTTTATTAAAATGGTCACTAAATTTATGTTTTATGGAGTCTTTATGTGGTTTTAATGATTTAAAATGTTTCCTATGTGATAGCTTTATGGGTGAGAGGTATTTTTAATTTATAAAATTATATTTTTTGAGTCCAGAACCCACCCTAATTACTCCATTATGAAAAGTGACGAAAATGGAAGTTGAAAGGGGGCTGGGAGGTTGTCTTTTGGAGGAAGTGTTCTCTTTATTCTAGGAGGAGATAAAGGGTTTCTGGATTACATTGGTGATTATTCTTTGGGATGTGCATTGTTGGTCTTGATTGTGAATTACTAAACTACAGTGTGTTATTATGTTATAATATTGTGAGATTGATGTAATATACTTTATTGTAGTGTTGTGGTTTAATGATAAGATTTTTAGTTTTCTATACATTTGTGTTATGTGTTTGGGTCTATAGAAGTACCTAGAAGCATTTGTGAAGTTATTGTAATTTTCGGTTGATTCTTATTTTGGTAGTTTTCTTGGGATGTTTAGTGTCAGCCACTTGTTATTTATGTTCTGTTGTTTGCTTATTTGTGGGGCCTAGTGTTGTCTCCTAGCACGGAGGGAGTGGGCCTCAGGGTTCCACGTGGTAGGGTGGTATTTCCGAACCATCCATTGGGATTTAGGTGGTGAAATTCGTGCACAACATGGAGAGTCTTTCTTTTCGCTTCATTCTATAGTTGAATTTATGTGCAGGTGATATTTTCATAAAAAAATTATGTTTAATGTATCTTATACATATATACCTCTTAGATTAATGAAACGTGTTCATAGTAGCATTCTTGTATAGGAAAAGTAAGTGAATTGATACAATCTTGTTTATACACATTTTTACTATTGTTTAGTATGTAATAGAGAGGTTTAATATAGAAATGTTGTATTTATAATGCATGAGTTTAATTAAGTAGTAGATATGATATATCTTTATGTACTTATTTTATAACATTGATTAAGAATATATTTGTATTGGCATAGTGTTAGATGTGGTTGAAGATAATTTCGATATGTTATCATATATAATTTGATGTATGAGATTAATTTACATTCAAGTGTTAGTAAAATATGGTCATAGTATATCAAATATGTTCTTTAGACTTAATTAGTGTAGGTGTATCTTAGTAGCGACGTTAGGGGACCATGGTGGATAGATGTGCAAATGGGTTATGTTCAATATTACTTTTAGGTTATAATGTGATTATAATATCATGTTATTGTAATGATGTCATTCATATTAATTGGTTGAGTTGCATTAGTTAGTGTTACTTTAGTTTCTTTAAAAAATAAAAAATTTGGCTTGGTGTTGATGGTCTTTTGTGTTAATCCACTTGGTCCCTTAGCGAGTTACATATAAAATACACTAACTCAAAATACAAAATGTAATGACGGGTAATATTATTTTACATTAATAGGGCCCAACATATCAAAATGATGGATCAAAATTGCAATCCAATTATTATACTAATAGTATGCATTGAGGACATCCATGTAGAATTGTCATGCAAGGCATACAATTTTATCCTTAATATTATTACTAGTTCAAACCCATCATGGAAATAGCAATTAAGATTATTTGCAAGTGACATTAGTGTTATACCACAAATATTGCTAAATATGAGATTTAGCATTCCATCTAACCATAAGTTAAAAATATATATCAATCTCCTTGGCATTGAACTAATCCAACAGCAAATCCTCCATGTTTTCTATCCTAAGTGTGATATTGCACTTGTTTAATAAATTTATTTAGGATATTAAGAATATTTAATTAGTCTCATCTAAGTAGCTAATAATGACATGTGTACACCTTGACTTGAAGTACATATGTGTCATCACTACCTTATCAATCCTTGATTGATGGTAGTTAGGTGCCGCCTCTATTAAATCAAGGCACCTCTATCTTAAGTAGTTAGTTTGATTGTTAAACTAAGTTAACTTACCTCTTGACTGGGAGTGATTGGAAGTTAAACTTATACTTCTTCAACATGTCATCTCCTTGATTCATACATCCAAGGAGCTTATACATTTGTGTGTGTCTATTTGTAATTATGCTCTATAATGTTGAATATTAAATATCTTTATTCTTTTCACCTAGATTGATGATTAGCTCATAGACATTAGATCTTCGGTAGGTTTGTTGCTTCTCACAAATTCTAGCTAATACCTTAGGATCTTTGCCCTCTTAGACTAGGTCTACTTCTATTCCTTAGGTTGGATCATGCCACAACCTTGTCCTTAGATTTAAAATTTAAGATTTCCTACTCCTGGAGCCAACCTTTATAAAATTTGATTGTTGCCTCATGACTTATGTACTAAAATACATTGAGTTGAGCATCTAGTATTTTGAATTTATCGAAAATCCTAAGTCATCAATGAACATGATGGGATAACGGATTTCATAAAGCATTTGCATTATCACCAAATCACTACATTACTGTATACATTAGCATTAATATCGTTGGTATTTCATTGTTTCCTTGGTGTGGCTTCAATTTTGTACCAACCACAAAGGGATTTTCAAACTTGTTATCAAGGGATTTAACAAATCTTTCTTATACATGATTTTTAGCACAACCATTGTTTAAAATACAAGTACAAGTGAAGGTGAATTGATCTCACAAGCCCACAATAGTCAATGATAAAGATTGTTCTTGAAGAACTAGTTATCAACCAATCAAAGATCAAATCAGCAGTCTATTGGAAGAGCAAGGCATTTCTAATCCTTCTATTATCATTGGCATAATTATGTCAACTCATATTAATTTCTCTAATTTGAGTTAATTTCTTAATCATTTAATTCAGCTCAAATTAATAGCAAAACATGTTTTTTTCTTGACATAAAAACACATGATATTTCTAATCATACCACCATATATACTTACCGAATTGCAGCTTGAAAAACACCATTTCTTCACATAATTATAGATTTCTTTATGTATAGAACCATATGCATGATCAATATTTAACATATTGAAGTTAACATTCTAGTAGTTTATGGTGAATAACACTTCCACTTAAAAATATATATTCCAAGTGATACATCAAATATACAACTAATCAATTTCTATTGCCTTGAGCTTGATTGGCAATCCCATAACTGGAACAGGAAAAGGATTACCATTTATTTTTTCATCTTCAATTATCACAGACCACTTGTATTTAGATACTAAATGATGTATAAATATTATGGTCTCCATCTTTGTGAAATCATACCCTGGACAAATGCGAGGCCCTCCACCAAATGCTATGAAGTTATGTGATGGAATGACCCCATCAAAATGAGCTGGATCAAACTTGAGTGGCTCCTTGAAAACCTCCTCACTCCAATGTGTACTTGTAACACAAAATAACTGCCCAATAAAGAAATTAAATATCTGAATCTCGTTTAAAAATGTAACCAAAATATATTATCATATTAAAGTGTGTTATAGAATCACAATGTACCATTTGTTTACATGACAATTGGATATATTAACCTGAAGTACCGGTTATTTATGAACAATAACTAAAAACAACTTTATGATACAGAAAAAAGAACTTACTTGCCATCCTTCAGGAATTGTATAACCTTCATATTCTACATCTTTAATTGCTTTTCTAAAAACACCGAATACTGGAGGTACCATTCGTAGTGTTTCTAGGGCCACCTTCCATGTATATCTCATCTTTTGAATGTCTTCCCATCTTAAGGGCTCATGTGGTGGCTTCCCTGCCAGGACCTCTTTATGCTCTGCTCCACATAAAAGTTAACATACAGAAAAACAAAACCAAATAGGGTAGTCTCACAGAACATTAAAAGATTGAAACAGTTTGATAAGATTAAAACAGATTGGAGGGGGGGATAACTTACCCTGAAGGATGTTTTGGTATATATTTGGGTGTAGTGCTAACATCCTTATGAGCTGTGTGAGAAGAACAGAGGTAGTGTCATGACCGGCTACCATGACCACTATCATATTGTCGATGATCTCTTCCTCTGTAAGAGTCTTGTTATTTTCATCCTTCATAGTCAGCATGCATGACATTAGGTCTTGGTGAGGTGAGGCCTCTCCTCTCTCTATTTCCTTCCTCCTAGCTTCCAATAGCAAGGATAAGCGCTTATATATGCGAGAACGAGCCTTTAAGGCCCTGTTAAAAGTAGTCCCTGGGAAATCCAAGGGAAGAGAATGAAAGCCCTTCACAGCCATACTAAATTCCTTGCCCAATATCTCCCTCTCTTCATTGTCCTTCAAACTAAACAACAGATTACAAGCAACATTGAAGGTAGTCTTCTTCATCAATGGCCTGCTTGTTAATTGTGTAGCTTGAATGGTGTCTCCATTATCTAGAAGTGTCATTTTAATTATTTAATTATTTTCTAGAAACCTCGAGAGAGTGGAGTTGTCTAAGATAATTATGTAATTAAATAATTGATTCCTCTAGAGACTTCTAGAATCTAGTTAGTTAGGGTTGTTAGAGTCTATTTAATCTTAAGCATTGATTGAGATTAAATCATGGCCATTGGTTTTCCAATGAGAAAAGTATAAAAGGGGATCAATGGGCAATTGGAGAACACAACAACAAGTAGACTTGCAGTGATAGCAAGTAGAGATACTTGAGAAAGACTTGCAGTGTTAGCAAGTAGTAGAATTTGCAGTGAGAACAAATAGTCTTGCAGTGTTAGCAAGAGCACCGGTGATAAGCGTTGGGGATACTTGGTATGGAATTTCATGAGGAGAAATTGAGGGAAGAATATCCGGAGAAGAATATTGCCGGAGCTCTGCCAGTAAGAGGCAAGCGGTTTTGTATTCCTTAATTTTGCTGAAGTTTAATATAATTCCTCATCTGCAGTAGTGGTTTTCCCTTCGGGGTTTTTCCACAGACAATTTGTCCAAAAATATTGTGTTCATTATTGTGAATGTTTTCTTCTCTATTCTTGTGAGTTTTATTGGTGAAGTTGCAGTTGTGTTATTTTTCGATATTTGCTGAGAATTAATTTTCCAGAGTCAAATAATCTATGTATTAGATAGGAGATTAATAATCAGTAACTGCAATAGAATTTTCACATGGTATCAGAGCAGATCTGAGGGCAGATAAGGCTCAACACAGAAGGAAAGATCCACTCTTGAGTGTATTATTATTTGTTTCTTTTATCTTTGGGATAGCCTCAACAGTTTAAGATATCGAGCAGTTGGATGGAGCCTCAATTTTTGGTGTGGAAGAGAAAATTTCTTTATTCTTTGGAAGAGAATGGGTTAAAGATATGTGACCGGTGTTGTACACGTACCCTACGGATCGGCCGCGACTCTTAGCATATAAGAAGAGGAGAGGAATTCAAAGAGGCTGATTCTTGATGGTGTCAAGGATCATATTGTTCCACATGTCGCAGAGTTAGATACAGCGAAGAAGATGTGGGATGCCATTCTGAATCTGTACCAGAATGCTACCACTAACCGGAAGCTGATTCTCAGAGAAAAGCTGAGGACTACTCGGATGAACAAGAGAGAGGACATGACAAGTTACCTCACCAGACTCAGACTTGTCAAGGATGAGTTGGCTGCTGTTGGAGATAATCTAGGTGATGACGAGCTAGTGCGGATAGCCCTAAATGGGTTTACTAAGCAGTGGGATGTCTTTGTTCAAGTTATTAATGGACGAGACACCTTGCCGAGTTGGGATCGACTTTGGAGTGACTTCACTCAGGAGGAGCTTAGACTAAGTCTTGTCAGTAGCAAGAGTCAGCAAAGTGAGGCGGAACAGGAGAACGTTGCCCTTGCAGGAAAAGGGAAAGCAAAGAAGGGGTCTAGTAAAGGATCAAATCCACAAGGTGAGAAGAAGAAGGACTTATCTAAAGTCAAGTGCTATGGCTGTCACGAGTTTGGCCACTATGTCAGCGATTTCCCGCAAAGGAAGAAAGGCAAGAAGCAGACAGCAGCTTCAGCAAGTGCAGATGAGCTCTCTAGTAGAATGGAGGATGAGTTGGCTCTCATAGCTTGCATGGCTAGCTCAACCTCACAGGGTGTTTGGTATATA
>VDFB02052925.1:0-14753 GCA_007258455.2 Sequoia sempervirens
TACAAACAAGGCTGATATCTACAAGATACCAATCCCAAGTAGCAGTGTTTGGAAGAGGATGAATGTCTTGCTACATTGAACCAAGAGGGGCTAAAAATGTGGCGTTGCCAAGCTAATCAGGAACAACAAAAGATGGTAATGTAGCCTTGATTTGAAGAGTGGGAACATAAAGACAAGTCTCTAAACCATCTGAACATGTAAGACCTATGATATACTCAAGCTCCTCTAAAGTATCGTTGTCAAAAGGTATGAAATATGCATCCACAAGAGGAATGAGACAATTTGTAGCAGGATCCTCTGGGTATGGGAGGATATGACGGTTTCCATGGATCTATCAAATGAGTCCAAAGTGTGTGGGGACATTCAATGCCTGATATAGCACACATAGTGTTAAGATCAACACTAGAACAAATAACGCCTACAACATGATCACTGATAATACCCCATGTTGGTGTGTCTGGTGTAGATAAGGCAAAAGATCAAGCTGCCTAAGATGTGTCAGGATGCCATTTCGCCAAGACTCGTAGTTATCCTTTGCTAGGATGACCACAGAAGGATGTACAGAAAAACCCATAATACATAATCAAAGGATAAAATCAAAGACTAATAACCTTAGTGCATATAATGCAAATCAAATGAAATCATCCAACGTAAAAAGATCCTTTCCAAGTGCCAAGATGTCCAAGTAATTGACAAAAACGTGAAATCACAAAAAACTAAATAAAATGTACCTAGGGCCATAGTTAGCAGACTCGCAGAAAACTCGCCGAGTTTTCAAAAACTCGCGAGTTTTTTTTAGTTTAACTTGCGAGGACGAGTTTTTGCCGATTTTTTTGAAAAAACTCAGCTTTGCAAAAAAAAAGTGTTTCTAATGAAAATTAAGCAAGTTTTTAAGTTTCTAAGTTTTTCCGAGTTTTTGCGGAGTTTTAAAAAACTCTCCAATTTTTGGCTTGGCGAGTTTTTCTTTGGCATGAGTCTTCCAACTATGCCTAGGGCAGACTTTGGAAAAATTGCATGAATGGATCTAAAGATCTTTGAAATGCCTTTCCAACGTCGGTGGAATCACGAAAATCAAAGATATAGTTGAAGATTTATAAGCTCAAAAGCGAAAAATGAAGATTTATAAGCCTCTGTTTGATCATTGTTTTTTAATGACTGACAGATCCAATAGACTGACTGACAGTCTCGTTGAAGAGTAGGATCAAAACCGAAAAGGAACTTCTAGAGGTTGCAAACCCTAATTTTGACTTTTGGATCATCAAAACTCTGGGCGCCCCTAGCCAACAGGGGCGCTTTTGCTCATCAGACTTCAAAAAAATTTCAAGGACTTTCATCATCTCAAACTTGATTTTTACTTTCCTTCAATCTGCATTTCCTGGCACTTGACAAATCTCCTGTGTCGGCTGACAGGTTCAATGCGGAGTTGAAGCAAAACTGAACATGATCTTCTAGAGGGCATAAACCCTAAAAATTGCATCTGGCATGTTAAAATCTTGAGCGCCCCTGACCAGCAGGGGCGCTTTTATTGCCAAACTTAACCATTTTTACAACTTTCTAATTTTGTTCTTCGTGCTCCATTCTTCATTCAATTTGTAGCTATCGGCCCCACTCTCCATTATGGCGGTTTTTAGGGTGAATCTTATTTAGGGCTGAGGTGGCACAATCTGGGCCACCCAGCCGATTGTAATCTGAGCCGTCCATTGGACTTGGCCAACTATAAAAGGGGGAGTCCCACTCATTTGTAATTCATTAGACATTAGCTTAGAGTTAGACAGTAGACATAGAGTAGAGGGACAACTTAGAAGTAGCTTAGTATAGATTGATAGTGTAGTTGAAGAAGAGGAAAGTTTTCCCTTGAAAACTTTTGCAAGAGATTGTTGTGTAACACTTTCATAATAAAGGATCTTTTCATTGATGGTGAAATTCGTCTTTGTTATGGATAGCTAGCGAGGTTTCTTCATCCCTTCTACTTCAAGTAGCGTAATTTCATTTTTATGCAAGTAGATAGTTAATAATGGAATGTGGTGTTTGATCTAAGCAAGCTTCGCTTATCCATACCACTAGCGGGCTCACTGATGGTGTGTTCGGCTTGTGTGGTCAACTGAAACGTTGTGGGCCTAACTTCAATCACAGTTTGAATGATGGTATGCGTCGTTGTGATGGTATCTTCATGTCAAGTGGTGGTTTGAACATCTTTTGTCATCTCCCCTGAAGATTGCACCGACTCCGTGGAAGCTGTCCGAGGTGAGGCAAAGCGAAGTTTGGTTGAAGTTTGCTGAAGTTGAGCTCCCTATCCCGCACTTAGAATAGATTTAGACTCTTTAAACCCTACAACCACTTTAAATTCAGTACTTTCTGGTTAGAATAGGAAATCCGTGCTTCATTGATAAATTTGTCGAACTGTGAAAACCCCCTTCCTCTGCTGTTGAACAATTCCGTAAGTCCCCTTGAAAATACCAGCAAATCACATCGAGCCAACTGAGACTATTCGCACTAAAGGAACCTTGGAGTTGAACGCACGAACTTTCTTGCAATCTTAGCATGCAGAATACTTTGATCAAGAGAGAATAGGGTAGTCGTTGGCGACTTTATTCTGCGTTGGTGCGGTCATGAAAAACACATCAACAGGACTATAGACCTAAAATTGAGATTTGATACACCTCGTAAAATGTGCCTTAGAAGAGAAAATATTCAAATTTTATCAAAATTTTGATAGGTTATCCCAATTTTTAACAAGTCAAAAATTAGGGACAACAAACTCAATGTGACCCCCCAATGACAACAGTCACACAAGTACAATAGATGTCCCCCCATGAGGAGAGAGAAAATGAGGATATGAATCCCCCCACGAAGAAGAATCTCATGTGCCAATTATGAACTCCTGAAGACAAAATACGATCCACTGCCTGCAAACAACATTTCTCCCCTTAGGAAGAAACAAATCCACTATTGATTGGAGAAGCCAATCGAAAAGGATGGGTGAATCAGGAATCCAAATCCAAATGATGTGTGCCTCTGAAAAGTGCTCAAGTGTCCACATGTTAGAAAAAGATGATGTCAGTCCAAGAATCAGTGAAGACTGATATAGAATAAGCTGCAAAGGCGACGAAGATGGTGAGCCAACAATGATGATGTAGCTATCAACAAAGAGGAGATGAATGTCCTCAAACTAATCCTCCAGATTTGCAATCTAAGACTCTACAAACAAGGCTGATATCTACAAGATACCAATCCCAAGTAGCAGTGTTTGGAAGAGGATGAATGTCTTGCTACATTGAACCAAGAGGGGCTAAAAATGTGGCGTTGCCAAGCTAATCAGGAACAACAAAAGATGGTAATGTAGCCTTGATTTGAAGAGTGGGAACATAAAGACAAGTCTCTAAACCATCTGAACATGTAAGACCTATGATATACTCAAGCTCCTCTAAAGTATCGTTGTCAAAAGGTATGAAATATGCATCCACAAGAGGAATGAGACAATTTGTAGCAGGATCCTCTGGGTATGGGAGGATATGACGGTTTCCATGGATCTATCAAATGAGTCCAAAGTGTGTGGGGACATTCAATGCCTGATATAGCACACATAGTGTTAAGATCAACACTAGAACAAATAACCCCTACAACATGATCACTGATAATACCCCATGTTGGTGTGTCTGGTGTAGGTATGAGTCCATATAGATAAGGCAAAAGATCAAGCTGCCTAAGATGTGTCAGGATGCCATTTCGCCAAGACTCGTAGTTATCCTTTGCTAGGATGACCACAGAAGGATGTACAGAAAAACCCATAATACATAATCAAAGGATAAAATCAAAGACTAATAACCTTAGTGCATATAATGCAAATCAAATGAAATCATCCAACGTAAAAAGATCCTTTCCAAGTGCCAAGATGTCCAAGTAATTGACAAAAACGTGAAATCACAAAAAACTAAATAAAATGTACCTAGGGCCATAGTTAGCAGACTCGCAGAAAACTCGCCGAGTTTTCAAAAACTCGCGAGTTTTTTTTAGTTTAACTTGCGAGGACGAGTTTTTGCCGATTTTTTTGAAAAAACTCAGCTTTGCAAAAAAAAAGTGTTTCTAATGAAAATTAAGCAAGTTTTTAAGTTTCTAAGTTTTTCCGAGTTTTTGCGGAGTTTTAAAAAACTCTCCAATTTTTGGCTTGGCGAGTTTTTCTTTGGCATGAGTCTTCCAACTATGCCTAGGGCAGACTTTGGAAAAATTGCATGAATGGATCTAAAGATCTTTGAAATGCCTTTCCAACGTCGGTGGAATCACGAAAATCAAAGATATAGTTGAAGATTTATAAGCTCAAAAGCGAAAAATGAAGATTTATAAGCCTCTGTTTGATCATTGTTTTTTAATGACTGACAGATCCAATAGACTGACTGACAGTCTCGTTGAAGAGTAGGATCAAAACCGAAAAGGAACTTCTAGAGGTTGCAAACCCTAATTTTGACTTTTGGATCATCAAAACTCTGGGCGCCCCTAGCCAACAGGGGCGCTTTTGCTCATCAGACTTCAAAAAAATTTCAAGGACTTTCATCATCTCAAACTTGATTTTTACTTTCCTTCAATCTGCATTTCCTGGCACTTGACAAATCTCCTGTGTCGGCTGACAGGTTCAATGCGGAGTTGAAGCAAAACTGAACATGATCTTCTAGAGGGCATAAACCCTAAAAATTGCATCTGGCATGTTAAAATCTTGAGCGCCCCTGACCAGCAGGGGCGCTTTTATTGCCAAACTTAACCATTTTTACAACTTTCTAATTTTGTTCTTCGTGCTCCATTCTTCATTCAATTTGTAGCTATCGGCTACTAACATTCTTCTGATCAAGCTAAGATATTCAATGGAAAGCTTGATGAATTCTGAATAGGACGAATATTTTAGCAAACCCTAGCAACTGCATTTGAGGGCTCAAAACCCTAGGCGCCCCTGGCCAGCAGGGGCACTTTTGTGCTCTGAACTCACAATTTGACTATGACTAAATCCTTTTGTTTGACTCTTGCTTTTGGCAGTTAGGAAACTTTGATTAATCCACCGACGGACTCGTTTCGAAGCCTGATCAAGTCTGAGACAAACATCTTAGATGTCATTTGCTCAAAAAGTTGCATTTGGCGCCTCAAAAGTTTGGGTGCCCCTGGCTAGTCTCCAATTGCTCCTAGATCCTCTCGCTCTGAATTACTTGAGGAGATAAGATAGTTATAGCTTTAGCCTAGTTGTAGTTAAGATCTACAAAAACCAGAGAAAACCTTAGCTGCAACATATTTGGTTTTATAACCTTATGCCTCTACCAGCTGAGTAAAAAAGATAGGAACTTAGATTACTTTGCTTTTTATGCATAACAACAAAAGAGGGAGCTTCCCCTCCTAATTTGTAGAGCAGTTTATCTGTGAATAGCTATATGTTTCCAATACGCACTCCAGAGGTGTGAATTGAAACGCTGACAGTATTTTTATTTTAATATAATTATAATTATAATATTATCTTGTGATATTTATAATTATAATAATATTAATATTTCTTTTTATATTTCAATATATATTTTGTTATTCGTTTTATTTATTCATCTGTATTTCAATGCTTCATATTCTAGTGTTACAATTTCGGGGACATGACAATTTGTTGTCTTTTAATAGAATTGTTGTCCTTTATAAATCGTACCACCTCTTATTTTTGTGTGAATGAATCACTTCGTTTTGTCTTGTATGAATTTTGTCTTATATGAGTAAGACTTTTTGTCTTATAGCACTGTTGTACCCCAAAATTAAAAATTTTGTTACACTTATACATTTTGAAGAAATGAGTGAAAGTCTTGTTAAATTTGTCAAAAAGGTCAAAATTGGGGTTTGTATGAGGGGTAAAAATGTGAAATTCCCAAAAATCTGACGACCTGAGTCTGCTCAGAGCCACCTAATCTACAAAACCCATATCTCAGTTTTTCATCCCTACTTTTTAGGAAAATTGCTATTTTTAGAAATTTCCTAAAAATAGTAACTTTTTCTGGGTTTTTCTGGGTTTCTTTTGAAACAGATACTGGGAAAACTTTCTAAAAATAGAAAGTTGGTCTGATAGGGTCCAAACTGATTTTGATTGGCTCAAAATACTTCCATATCAAGCTGGTGCAATCAAAATCTCAAAAAGATCAGTTTCTCCCTAGTGGGTCTATTCTGCTTTTTCAGAAGCATATCAGGGGCTCTGAGGTCATCAATGGAGGTCAGTCAGCTGCCAGGCGTCAGATTCAACACTCAAGCGTTCAACAGAAGGTGAGGTGGTGAGCAAGCACAAAGAACGAGGAAAGAAGGTGAAAACTGTGAAAAATATTCTAACACTACTTGTCATGGGTGCCCCAGGAGAGAATAGGCACCCATCTTTTTAGGGCATTAAATGTTTAAATTAGGGTTTAAGCCTCCAAGCAAAGTTGCTCAGTCTTCTTCCAGCTTCATAACGAATCCAACGGTGCAGTCATCAGATCATCCAGTCGTCCGGGATTCAAAATCAAACAGGGAAGATCCAAACAGAAGTCAGAATGAAAAAGAATGAAAATCATCAAAATTTGACTAAGTCTGGGAACTTTGGGCGCCCAGCTTTTTAAGGGTCCTAATCCAGCAATTAGGGTTTGCTAAAATACTCAATCTCTCCGGAATTCAGTCTGCTTCGCAACGAATATCTTTGTCAGGGCATCGGATAGGTCAATCTCTGGCGGATCCAGGTCAAAATGGAAGGTACAAGATGGAGGTTTAAATTCAAAGATGAAAATCAAAAGAAAATGGCTAAATCTGGTGAGGTTGGGTGCCCCTGGAGAGAAAGGGCGCCCAAGGTTTTGAGCACTGAGATGATTGAATTCGCAAATGCAGCCTCCAAGATCACTTCGTCGGAATCACCCAATCTATCCAGTGAACCTGACAGTCAGTCGATCTAATCAGCGTAGCTCCCGGAATCAAGATTTCATCAGAAGATCAAAGGGAAATGAAGAAATTGAAAATCATGAAAAAATGGCTAACACTGTGAAAGTTCAGAGCCCCTGGAGGAAATAGGCTCCCATGAATTTGAAGGTCAAAACAAAGTTTTCCGTCAGAGGCACTTCCAGAACAATCTTCTCGAAATCAGTCAAGCTACGCGATGAATCATTCAACTTGTTCGCTGGATCAACTGAACATCCAGAAATCAGGATCAAACTAGGGGTCAAAATGGAAGAAAAGTTGAAAAACTCAGAAAAATGGTTATGTCTGAATGAAGTAGGCGCCTCTAGCCAAGAAGGGCGACCAACTTTCAATGCCTTAGTGAATTTTTCAAACTTTTCAAAAATTTCAAAATTGCAAGAGGATGAGGATGTCCAAGTTCATTGAACAGGACAATTTTAGGGTTTTTGAAGATAAAAGCAAAAGAAAGCAGACCTATTTCAAACCCTGAGTCTATTTAACACCTCTCTTCAATGTAATTTTCATTATTTTTTCACGTAGCATTCAAAGGAGAAAGTTGGAGCAGCAAATTTGAAGTTATATTTCATGATTCAATAACTCAAGTTTGTTGATTCTTCATTAAATTTTTCAGACCAGCAGTCTAAGGCCTTGCTTTTTCATGCTTTTTCATCTAGAAGATCAAATTTTTGAAGAAGGCCAAGATTTTCAATTTTCAACCATCTGGGTCTTGTTATCTCATTCTTCTCAAGAAATTCATCAAGTTGCAGCAGCTGCTTTTTCCTTGCATGTCAATGAAATCTTCAGAGTTTGCAAATTTTGATCATCTGAGTCCTCTTGAAACAGTCTTCTAAAGAAAACCCAGAGCTCAACTTTTTTTCAAGAAAATTTCAAATTCTAGGGTTTGCTGCTTTTTCGATCAGCCTTCAATATTTTTCACATCTAATCAATTGGGTTCGTTTCAAATGAGCTTCTGAACAAAACCCAAGTGCCATCTTTTTTGAGAAAATTTGAAGAAATTAGGGTTTGCTGCTTTTTCAATCTACACTCAAAATTTTCAAAAACGAACGATCTGGGTCTTCTTGTAATGAAATTCTGAACAAAACCCATATCTCAGAAAAAATCTTGAAAAATTCGTCCGTTTGAAGAAGAAAACCAGCAAGCTAAAATTAGAAAGTTGTGCAAAACTTGTCGGAATATAGTCGAGTTTACTGTCAAAATTCAAGTTTCTCAGCATGCAGTACTCTCCCATGGGATTCAGAACAAAGTCAGTATTGTATCTCGCAGCCGCAGGCCCGACGATGTTGAGAAGTGCCTTTCAAACGACACCACGAACAGAAAACTTCATCATCTCAGCTGAAGAGCGTGAAAAGGTGTGATATGAGCAAAAAGGGAAGGTATCGGAAAAGAGTTGTGCAATACTCTTCTATTGGAAATCAAGAAGTGTCAGAAGCATAAAGTTGCAGAGCCGCCAAGTTATCAATTAGTGAGTCATCTTTTTGGGCAGCGATGTTTTTCAAGAATAGAACTCATAAAGCCGCTGAAGAAGTGAGTGATTCTCTGAGTTTGATCACAAAAGGCGAAGAGATCTTGGAGGATCGGAATATTGCCTTAGATAGTATCAATGCACCTGACCAGGACCCAGTTTCCTTCTTTTTAGTGGATATGATTGAGATTTAAAGCGGCTTTCATCTAGAAGCTTTCCTTCCGCTTTCTTTCTATTCTTGGAACAATTCTTATCCATTCTTCAAATAAGAGAAAGAAGATAAATTGTAATAGTTGGCATTTCCTACTCTTCCTGCTTTCTTAGGTGTTAGATGTTATCTTCTTTCTAGATTTAGAAATAAAGCTTGCTTGCTTAGCAAGCCCTAGATTGTGAAAGCAAAGAGATTTTAGGGTTCCCTACTCCTCTGCTTGCCTATAAATAAGAGCCTTTGCTCATTAGTTTTCTTTAACCATGCTAGTGATAACAAAACGCTGAGCCTAAGTGCCTTCTATTTGTTATTCAGTGTTGTTCAATTGTTTTATGATAGCGAATTATTGAGTCTCTTTTAGCCAACAAGGAGTTATTGTAATTGTTGTTCCTATTGTGTAAGAACAAGTTTTGCAAGCCTCTTTAGCTGCAAGCTCTTGTTCCAGGCATGTGTTTAGTTATTTTTGTTCCAGAAGTTTGAGAAATAAAATCATGAGCCTCCTTTGCCTTGGTATAACGTCTCAGATTTCCATTTATTGTGTTTTGCTTTTGTGATCTTAATTTCAGCCTACATTGAAGTGTGTAGATGTATGTTGAGAAAGAGTTCTCTTAAGCCTTTGTCAGAGAATCAACCTTGTTCATTTCTAAATTCTCTTGCTCTGCGTATTACTTGAGAAGTTAGAAATGTCTTTAACTTAAGTTAGTCGTAGTTGAAATTCTTAATCAGAAAATCTCAACTGCGGCGTTTGTGTTTTATAAACCTTGTGCTCTAGCTGAAACAAAAAGATAGGCGACTTAGTTTTAGTTTACTTTCTTTCGCAACATCAGCAAGAGGAAGCTTCCCCTCCTAATTTGAAGAGCAGTTTATCTGTGCATAGCTGTCTGTTTCAAATACGCATTCCAGAGGTGCGAATTTAAACACCAACAAGCACATCACTCCAAATTCGTACCACTTCATAATTTGTATTTTCAATAAGACATGCTGCTCTTATATATCTGCTCCTCTCAACATATAAATTGCTGCCATATATTGTATATTGCAATTTCTGCCTTTGCTAACTTCTTGCTTCTTAAGTTTCTTATAATTGTTGTTCCCTTATTATTAGTATATAAGATTTCATTTGGTTATACTTGTCTAAGCATGTTTGATATTCTCCTGAGTCAGCCAGCCATAAAAGCTTTGCATATTATTCCTTTGACATTAATGAAAATTAATTTAACAATCCCATTCATATATGCTTTGACATCAATGACAAACATTCCAACATCTTCCATATTTTATTTTTGCTCCTTCGGTATTTATTTCATCACGTGTTTGACAGAGCATCCAATACATAAAGCATAAAAGATAGCTTCTTGGTACAGTAATTGATTCTCCTTAAAAAGTATAGTAGACAAAATAAAAACTCTAAGAAGCCTCTGTACCTTACTAGTTTCTTGGTAAATATTGATCATGACTCGGTGAAAAGTAGAATATTGCACTCAATGCAACATAATCATCAAACAAAATAGTCAATGTAAGTGGTATAGAAGTTAATTCTGTTTATGTTGCAGAGATCTTTGGTTAACATAGTCAGTATAGCAGAGCTCTTTGGTCAACATTGTTAGATAACCACATTTAAGAAGAGTCAATCAAACAAGGGTTAATGCAAGTGTAGAGGGTCAATGTTGAAGATTTGGTGTGTTGATTCACAAATATGTCAAATTTATAGTTTGGCCCAAACATTGTCTTTTTCCCCCTCCTACAATAGTGCTGGTCAAATGAGAGAGTAAATGATGGAATGATGCATTCATGAGGATCAATTAATGCTATCTACACATGTTCAATTGGAAACTAAGTTGTCGATTCTGGTATTGGTTCGGGTTCGGGTTCGGGGGTTCGGTTTGCTGGTTCGGCTAAATTTTTGAGGGGGAGGGGGAGAGGGGGTTCTGTTCGTTTTGGGTTCGTTAATACAAAAATCATGTAAAAATAAATAAATAAATAAATAAATATATATATATGCAGGCTAGAAGCATGAATTAGGATTAGAATATCACATAACATCATATAAACAACAAAACCACCATAAACTTGAATATCATTTAAAACATGCATGATAAATATTCATCGTTGAAACTTCAAGTTCAATATTACAACACTTTTAAAGTTTTAATCATCATATGGATTCTCTAAATCATCAATATCAATGTCAACACTGACATTAGATGAAGTAGGAAGACTAGATGAATCACAAGTAGTGCCAATGGCACTGTCACTAGCACTAGTATTGTGCTCATGCTGTTGTTGGATATCGGACTCCTCATATGCAATATGGTGGGAAGTGGAAACATCCAAGTCAGTATCCTCTGGCTCTATATCCCACAACTTCGTCTCCCCTTCCTTGTAGTCATGTTGTTTGTGTGAAAGGAGACGCAAGTTGGAATGCACATATACTAAGTCCTCCGGTCTTTTTGAGAGCAATTTATTGCGCTTTATTTAGTGGATGAAAGAATATGTGCTCCACTTCCTCTCAGATGCAGATGAACTAGCAACCTATGAAGACAAAGTAAACAATAACAAAATTATAAATTGTAAATGAAATTATGAAACTTTTAAAACTAAAATATGAAAATTTATTAAACTTACTTGTGATAAAACTTTGATTGCAAGGGGCTGCAAATGTTGGAACTTGGAAGTATTGTCCGTGGAAGTACCACCAACTATGAGCATCCTTTAAGAACCTATCACGGAGAGCATCAACACCTAGACCATTTGAGTGCACAAAATCAATGAACTCATTCGTGACTACACTTCACAAATCAGGATCAAGGAAGAGTCTCATGAATGCTGCCTTGTACCCTTCAGCCATTTCAAAATCTCTATATGGAGGAAGCCTCCCTAGCATTGAAAGAATCTAACTATTGTAGTATTTTGGAGTCAATGCAAAGGCAAGAAGGTGTAATGGAGTTGTCATTTTGTTCCATCTTTCTTCAACAATTTTTTGCACTTGTTTGAAGAAAGTCTCTTCAAGGTCTTGCTCTTTCGCATTTATGGTGCACTTGATCTTCTCAAGCATTGAGTCTATACCATCATATATCTCTCCAATGCATGGCTTGTCCATGTCATGAAGAGCACAAAGATATACTGAGAAGGGGAGGGGAGGAGGAGGGGCCGGGGGAGTGAATCAGTATATCTATAAACTTTTACCCTTTACAACCTTTATCAACTTCAAACTCTAACACAAAATCAACTATGCAAGAATATCACAATATGAACAAGTTGACACCAAGATTTTACGTGGAAACCCTTGCGAGATAAAACCACAGTACAAATAATGTACTTTATGAATTATATAAGTTTTACAAAGAAGTAGGCACCAACCTACTTGAATCACCAATTATGTAGTTTAATAGGCACCAACCCCTAATGTTCGTAGGCACCAACCTACCAGAGGCACCAACCCCCACTTGCCAAGCACCAACTCAGCAAAGATAGTAACTGGAAGAATAATGTCCTACCTTCAATGTTGCTTCTTCAACGGATGATGGACAATTAAGACCTTCTCTTCAATACCACTCTTCTTGAACTTATCTTCCTTGACTGATCTCCAAATATCTTCTTCACAACTTTCCCTTTTAACATTAATGATTTACTTCATGATGATATCATTTTACTACTTTACCAAATCTGCATTAAACTCTTCTTCTCAAATCTTCATTTATTCTCATTCACCAATCAGCTCTCAAATAATGCAATGTATGCTTCAAATTTGTCTTATGAATGTTAAAAATTCTGCTCCAATAATGTGCTTCAAAGCTGCTTCAAGACTACTACATTTTCTTTCCTTCCTTTTAGACTTTTCAATTTTCCCCACATCTGAATATAGATCTGCAGTAAAATCCTTCAAGATCTTCTCATAGACTTCAATATTTTCTACTCATAGATCTGCAATAGTTTGTCAATTATATGTGCTCATAAGTCTGCACCAATCTTCATACTCCTGGGCTGCTGGTCTGTACTTGATGTATCCCTTTTTCACTCTCACACACTCTCATATATTCATCATATATGTTTGCATTTATCGTTCATACATGGGCTTCTATATTTGCACATATTCCTCTTCTACGGTTGCATGGATTTCTTCTCAAATCATCTTGTGGATGATACAACTTTTATTCCTCACTCGAACTCAGCTTGTGTTTTGATGATATAACATTTATTTCACACACAACACTTCTTCACATATCATGACTTTATTAAATATCTTTATGCCTATGTGAGAAAGATATGACTTTTGAGAAAGAGGTGATTCTTCAAAATGAGGCGTCCTTCTTAATAACTCGCACCACTGCATATAATCACTGCTTTTTAATAAATCTGACTTTTGTCTTTTCTTTAAATTGTCCTTCATGAAATTTTATCTTATTCAAAATCACACCTTTTCATTTTTGGCTTTTTGTGACTTTTCTGATTTTTGTCCTTTTTGATTTTTGGCTTTTTGTGACTTTTCGTCTTTTCTTAAAAAGATGAATCGTTGCTTCTTCAAACTCTTCCACTACTTTTTATTTGTCTTATTTTGTGTTATATGATTTTTTTTTTTATTCATTTTGTCTCTTTCTTAGTTTTGTTTTATCCGACTTTGCATTATTTATTAGAATCACATACTTTGTAATTGATGACTTTGACTATTATTAATTCTTGTTTTTGATAGAATCATATTGTTTAAAACAGTCGCTTCTCATCATTGATAAACTGTGTTATGTTCAGTGATTACTTATCTTTCAGATTTAAAGAGACTCATCTGATGTTGCTTATTCTTTCAGATTCAATGAATCTGATCCAGAAATACATTCTTATATCTGATTGATCTGAAATATCTTCTTCCATTTGGATCTGAATACTTATACTGTTCATACTTTCTTTTATATCTGTTTGTACAAGCATTGAATGTTCTTTATATATCTTCATTTGTCTGATTGCTCCATATTTCATATCTTCATTTGTATGCCTTTGAATGCTTCTCTAATAATATCACTTTCTCTTGTGTTATCATTAACAAGCTGATCGGCAATTTGTGATGGTGCAATCATTAAGGTTTAAGTCTATGCCTGGTTGACGGAATAGACTCTCAAATGATCCAGAGCTTGCTCATATGTATATGTGTTTTGGGGAATAAACTCTCTTCTCTTTGCTTTCTCCTCTTCCATGAGTTTGCTACAATTGACTCCAGCAATTTGCTCATAAACTCCCTTTGACATCAATGACAATATTGCCAACATGTTATTATAGCGAATCAATACTCAAAATGGGCTCGGTGAAGCTAAGGAGATACTCCACACAATCCCACCATGAGTCATCTAATATCATGTTCTTAATTTTTGTTGCTCTTTCAGTGCTGCTTTTCCTCCATACAGACCAATTGTTGCTAATCACCATGCTAGAAAGTGTCTCTCTAACTTTCACAAGTCATCTCAAGACGATTGTGTTAGAGGCAAAGTGGGTCTCTACAACCTATTGCAAATTAAAAATAATAATTAAAATTTAAAAAATAAACTTTAAAGAAGAATTTAAATTAGAATACACAATCAAATTATGAAAATAAAAAAATGTAAATATTACTTCACTTACCTTCAATAGCTCCAATTTTGAAAATGATCTAAAGATCCCTTGAGACAAGTGGTGGTTGGTGACGAAGATCTGAATGTCCTCAGCCTCACCATACAATTCTTTGATACGTGCAATTTTATTCCCAATCTTTTGCAGCATAAGATTGACTGAATGGACCGCACAAGGTGTCCAAAAGATATGTGAATATCTTTCCTCAACCAACAACCCTGCAGCTCCACAATTTTTAGCGTTGTCCGTTACAACTTGAACAATGTTGCGAGGTCCCACTTGCTCAATGGCTGCAATGAGAATATTAGCCATAAATTGTCCATCTTTTACTTGCCCCTCACAATCCGGGTCTTTCAAAAACATTGCCCCTTTAGGGGACACCGCTATGACATTGATCAAAGGCCGATTTTTTGAGTCCTTCCAACCATCCAAAACAATGGACACACCTATCTCAACCCATGAATCTCTTATGGGCTTCAATGAATCTTCAACCAATGAAACCTCCTTTTCCAATAAGGTGCCACGCACCTTCTCATAACC
>VDFB02052926.1:0-23856 GCA_007258455.2 Sequoia sempervirens
AAGATGTCTCCACAAAAGTACGTGTGTAGAGCCCTCAGGGGCTAGTGCAGAGTGCTTGGGCGGTCAAGGAACCAGGCACTTTGTATTTAAGTCCGTGGGGGTTGATCTACAAGCGACAGTGTTTAAGGCTGGCGATGGGTTCTTGAAACCAGTGGCACTGCCCAAAAAAGCTGCTTTGACGGTGGATTGTAGCTCCTATGAGTGACACATCCTTTTAAATAGGCTACACTACCTTTTATATATATATATATATTTTTGAAATCTGTTGTATGGACAAGCTTTCTAGGGGTCGTACGACCTCCATAAGCAATTATTTTTGCCTTTTCTACTCCTAAGCTGAAGATGGTTGAATTTTATGTCAAAATTTGTGCAATCGACATCCTGAACGCATCTGTGAGGTCCCTTTTTGGCTCAAATCACCTCAAATTTATAGCTACCCTTTAGATTTGGAAAAAAAGTGGCAACTTCAAACCCTTGCAGATCTAACAAAATTTGATGAAATTTGATGAAATGAAAGCCAAATCTGAATCTTTGACACCTTGAATTCAATGGAGAGGTTTGTTTTGATCCAAAATGCACCAAAAACATGCTCAAGGTTAGATTCCTTGAGGATCCCCAAAAAAATATCTTTGATTGAGTTCCTAAAAAAATATCTTTGATTGAATTCCTTCAGATTTGAGAAGGGGCTTGCAGATTAGTGCTCTGATACCATGTTAGAGTTTCCAACAAACTCCATAAAACCAAGATCACCTGTAGAACCTAGATTGGCCTTCTATAAGGAGAAAAAATAAACATGCAAGAGCAATTTGCAAAAGATGTGTAAATAATATTATTGGGAATAATGAATTACATGAGATGACTTGCTTTTATAAAGCAATATGCGAAACCCTAAAGGTAAAACCTAATTAGGACCTAAGTCAACTTAATAAAGTGTAATTAAATATTTAATTACACCAACAAGTACACAACCTTTCTCTATTCTAACAATGCTTCCAAGGTAGCCTTTTGACCTCTAGGGAAGGGTTGACCCTGAAAGTCTTTCTATTTGAATTTTGGAGCAATTGGATCCTCATTTGCAATGAATTAGTTCTTGAATTTCTCTCCCCAACACTCCTTAAGAACTACATTTGCATCTTTAATAGAGTCAAATTGAATTAACAGAGGAAAACCATTCCATGAGTCATCCTAAAAAGACGTTGAATCCCTGTTGTGAACCAATTAGGAAAGGTGGGGTAGAAAGAACTATCTGAAGTCTACTAAGAAGTTCCACATCTTGGAACCAACAGTTGGATTGGAGATAGTAATTATTCTCCTAGGGTCATTAGTGTCTGTATATTTATGCTACATTATTTGGCACCATTTTAAATGAGGTTTCGAGTATAACTACCAAGAAAGTTTAGCACCAAGGGCTTTGTTATGGGCTTCAATATTATCAATTCCTATAACTCTAACTTCATTGGGAATGCAAACCTTTTCCTAACCAACCGAGCTTATTTTTTTTATCCTTCTCTTTGGAACCATTCCAAAGGAATGTTCACATGCATTTTTACAGGCCATTCACAACACCTTTAGGAATTTTCAAGGTTGACATTATATAAATAAGAATTGCTGAAAGAACTAACTTAATTAACAAAATCCTTCTTGCTAAAGTCAACCAATGATCCTTCCAAGATGAAATTTTTCTCTGGATAGCCCTCACCATTTTTTCCCAAAAATTGTTTTTGTGGGGGCCAAAGATGAGGGGGATGCGCAAATATTTTCAAGGGAGAATTTTGAAACCCAAAATATCATTAATCATGGCTTGAATTATAGGGCTTATATTAATTCTTCAAAATATCCCACAACTAATTTCGGTAGAAGATAACAACTTCCTTTCTTTAGAATTCACTTTCGAAGAGATTAGAAATGTGGTTTTTTCCCTTGACTTTGACAAAGCTCCAAGGATAGATGGTTTTACTCCTTTATTTTTTCAAAAATGTTGGGACTTTGTTGGGAAGGAGGTTTGGTTGGCAATGGAGGAATCCAAAAGAAACAAAACTGTGCTTAAGGAAATGAATTATACTTTTATTTCCTTGATCCCCAAGGTTTAGGTTCTTAGCTCCTAAGATTTCAGACTAATTTCTTTAAGCAATACTTTATATTATATTATCAACAAGGCAATAACCACAAGTCTAGCATCCATTATTCCAAAAATTATCTCTAAAGAACAAGGTGGCTTCATACTGGGTAGAGAAATTGTAGAGGAAGCTCTGGTCACACATGAATTTTTACAGTCTATTCATTTTCATAAGCTATCAACAATGGTAATTAAGTTGGATATAGTGAAAGATTATGGAAAAATTTCATGGAACTTCCTTCTTCAAGATCTTAAGAAGTTTGATTTCTCCTACAAATGGTGCAAATGGATCTCCTCCTATATCTCTAGTGTGAGTTTCTCACTTATCATAAATTCCTAGACCTCTCTAACTTTTTGAGGTCCTCCCAAGGTATTAGGCAAGGTGACCCTCTTTCTCCCTTTCTCTTTATTACCATGGTTGAAGCTCTAAGCAAGATAATTTCTCATCAAAATAGTATTTAGGAATGAAAAGGTTTAAGTATTTTGAGGGTTCATTTTTCCATCACTCATGCCTGTTCATTGATGATACACTTATTTTTGGTTACCCATCAGTGTCAGAAGCTAAAACAATCCAAAAAGTTCTTGACTTGTACTGTTCTACTTCTGGGCAACACATTAACTCATCCAAATAAAAAATAAATATATTTCAGCTGATTTGACTTCTCGTTGTTGGTGGATTTATTACATTTAGAAAAGTGATATTACCTCTAGAAAGGTTACTTGTAGTTGTCCCTCCATCTTTTTATGGTGGATCAACTAAATCTTTAGTGGTAGCTCCAATCCTCTATTAGGACTTGACACCACACATTCTAGTGCATTTGGTCGATAATTTTGACACCCAAATTGGCCCATATTTCTTGGTACATTATGCATTAGGGCCTCCCATTGGGTGACCATTTAACTCATATGGGCATTCCCAATCCTTGTTCATTTTGTGGCCAAATGGAGTCCTTCAAGCATCTTTTTTGGTTTTGTCCCAAAGCTTAAGAGACTTGGAATTAGATTTACAAAACTTAAAATTTGTTCAGGTCCACCTCTTTTTCTTGGCATATGGTTTTACATGGAGATTAGCCTAGTCTCCTATACAAATATACCCATAGTTGACATATTTTTAGAGTGAAAATATTCTTCCACATCTGAAAAGATAGAAATAGTGCTCTTTTTTTGGTTGTTTTGTTGATGCCCATTATTCTTTGTATACTAAAGTTATGATTTTCTCTAATATGTTTATGTAGATTCAAGTGCGAAATTGTAAAGCTGAACTTGAATTTTCTCATCTTTAGGAGCTACTAGATCATTAGGGGAACCCCCCATGCACTATTGCTAGATTTCTACCTAATCTCCCTGTCTTTAGCAAGAGCATCGATGTGTGTGCAACTAACCTATGAGGCATGATACTTGATCTCGTTCTATGGTCATTGTGGCTCAGAGCCTCCAACTTCCAAGAATATTGTTGCTTGTGGAGGGTGGGATTGACCCTCTTAGGTGCCCTCCACTTCTTTTCGTGGTCAAGGAGGTCCTTCTAGTTGGCCTAATTCACACAATTTTCCTCACCTAGAGTTGACCATCTCTTCAACCTGTCCATACCAATCTCCATACATCATTCCCAAAGAAGAAGAAGACATTGCCATTGGTTGGGAGTTGATTGATGATGTTGCCCCTATATATGTTTTGGGCAATTTAGATGATAAAGATCCTCTTTCATTTGGTTTTGCTTTAACTGTTAAGACTTTGTTGGGCTTGACCCTTTTAATGTTCTTCCACCTTTATTTTGACATAGTCTAGTTAGACTTTGTGGGTGTGTCTCTCTACCACTATCCCTTTTTAAATATTGTACTATCCTTTAATCAATAAAATTAAATAAGAAATATTCATAAAAAATTATAAACATCATAACTTGGAACTCTTTCACTATTAATAACTTCATTTCAATTATTAATCTTATAATAAAATTTTTGTTACTTGGTGTGACTTCTTTTTATTGTTGAAAAAATTGCATATATCATTAATAAAAAAGAGTGAACAACATAAAAAGTTGAATGAGGTGCTTCCAAGACTAGAATTTTGAAAGAAGCAACTTAAGCATGAATACAACTATGACAAAACATTACAAAGATAAGCAAATCAACATAAAATAGCTAAATGAAAACACATATTACAAATTACAATAAGATAAATATCACTTTTCTAGAGGTAGTAAATCCACAAACTTGTTTGCCATATTCATACTTAAAAAAAAAAGTTTTATCACCTATCACTTAAATTCAAAATTATTAATTTATTTTTTGAGATATTTTATTATATTTCTTTATTCAACGGTCAGGCAATGAAAGGTCGCAGTCTAACAGATTAAAAATCCACTATATTGCCTTCTAAATGTAACTTGACTACCTAGAGATCTTAAACCCATCAACAACCGAGAAGCCAAAACAATCGTTTGTCGTGGTCATACTTTGAAAAAAAGTTTTGTGGCCTATCACTTCAATTCAAAAGTATTAGGTAGTTTATTTCTCGAGATTTTTGTTTTTTAATATTTCTTTATGGAACGGTCACGAAATGAAAGGTCGCAGTCTGACAGAAATTAAAAATCCACTACATTGCCTTCTAAATATCTACCTTCCTAAATACATTTTTCTAGCTTGATTTACGCTCACTTTTTCGGATCTGGTAATTGCAGAAAACTTTGTAGGCTATTTGTTTCGGTTTTAAATATAATAGCATTCAGGGTGTTTGATTTTTGAATACTAGAGCAAGAATGGATGGGTGGAATACGAGCAACATGGAGTACGGCAAATTCTACCCAGAAGACAACCCTTTATCACATGAGGTTAGTTCATCTTGTCACTTTTTCTTTCAGGATGCTGCAACGTAGATTAGACAATCAATCTTTAATTTGATAATCTCTTATTGTGCGGTCTTCACGGTGAAGGTTCTCTATTTTTTATATCACAGACCCTGGTTCTGCCCCAATGGTGTAGGAGGTAATGTATAGTCTAACCACAGTCATAGGTATGGTTTAATATGCTAAATTCATCTTAGTCATGTTATATATTACAATTGGAGAATTCATCCCGGTCGGGTTGATTGAAATTTTGAGGTCACAATTGGGGGAATTCATCCCAGTCTAAAAAAAACTTGCACACAATACTTCGGGTACTCAAACTAGGGCAATTTGCCACTACACAGCACAAAGTTTCCTCAGCCGATGCTTCAGAATTCAAGAACCTTTTGCTTCCATGATAAGTTAAATCGAGGGTTTTATATGAAGTTTAATCTGGGAAAATATTAAAATATTATCATCTAAATTAAACCCCCACACTTCCAGTTGTCTAAAAAATCTTCTTCAAATACTCAGTACTTTCTGCAAAAGTTTTGCCCCTTACACGTAGGAGCAGCTGAAATATTTCCTCCTACAAAATAGCCACAGCAATTTTCGAGGAGATGATTTAACAGCAGGGATCCCATGAAAAGGTCTGCTGCTTCTATTGTTATTCTTCAGATCTGTTTCCAAAGTTCGTCGAGTTTTACTGGAAAATTTGAAATTCGGTGAACTTAAAAAAGTGATTAAAAATTCGTTTAATATTGCCAAAAAACAGCTCAAAAACCATTATAAACGAAAAATTGTTATGGTTTTGACTATTATTGAAAATATGAAACACTGGCATGCGTTAAGTTTTTTTTTGTTTTTTTCCATTTCTAAAACATGTGGTTGTCATTGCTTTCCATTAACATTTGTTGTGAGGTCTTCTATGAAGATTTGCTGTCAAATTTTGCTGTCAAATTGTTGTATGTGCTACCCTCTACAATTTTGCTGGTGTTTTACCCTTGTGTTGCTGCTGTTGAGGAGCTGTGCAGTGCCATGGAGGAGCTGTTCCGTGCCCCCATGCTGTACTGTTTGTGTTACTGCTGACACAGCAGCAGCTCAGGGCCTCAATTTGATGGCCATCTGGCTGTATTTAGCATAGTTGCCAGGAGACTGGTACTGGTACTGGTAAGGGAGATGGGCCTCAGTATCAGTATGTCATTTTTTGAAAAAGGTAAGAAACGGGTACTAGGAGATGCCAACATTTTATATATATTGTTTGCTATTTTAATATATGTCAAGTTTAACAAGAGGAAAATTGAAAAGATAAATTGTTTGCTATTTTAATTTCTTTGAAAATCACCATGAGTCATGACATTTAACTTTCAAGTTTAAATACACAAAGACTAATATAATAAATTAAATATAGTGTCAACATTCAAGATTGTTGACTCGAGAGTTCATACTACATATCAAAATGCTGATCCACATACAAAAACCAAAAACCAGAAATCTAAATTATCATATCCTGTCATTAAATGGATGAAGTTCCACTCCTGTATCAACTATTTTGTCAATTTCCATGTCCTCAGCTATGATGCTCTCCAAATACTCATTACTCTCATGTTCAGGTTCCTTTGTAGGCAATAGAATTGGGGGCAAATCATTGAGGCCATTTGGATCAACCACTTTATCCTCCAAGGGTGCAGCTGCTCTATTAGGTGGAATTTGGTTCCATTTTGCTGAAGGACCCTCCTTGTACCTAGGGTGTACACAACAAAGAAGGTGAAGTGAGCTATGAATGTAGACTAGGTTTTTGCTTTCTTCAACCCTAATCAGTTGAAAGAATGAAACAATAAGTACTTCAATTCCTCTCACAAGATGAAGAGTTGGCTACTTGTGAGAGCCATCTTATTGCAAATGATTGCAATGCAGGTGTTTCACTTCCATGGTTCCACCAACTGAAATATACCGAGCCAATTTTTTCGTTTTTCAAATAACAGATTACAACATTCAGGCAAATGCACCCGTTAAGGTTAGATGGATAAACCGAAACGTGCAAGAAAGTAAACTCACGATGCAGAAGGGAACTCAACGTCAAGTATGTGCTACCCAATCCAAGGTGGAGTGAGGGGCGACCATATGACGGAGTGAAATTACAGAAAGCAAAGCTTGAAAGAAATGCTGAATAATGAAACTACTCAACACCCAGAATGTGCTTGCTCACCCAGAATGGGAAGTATCTACCATAGGGCGGAGTTATACTATTTCAACTAGTACTGTAAGCAAACTAGAAGGAAATGCTGAATATTGAATCTACTCTACACCCAGAATGTGCTTGCTGACCCAAGATGGGAAAGTAGCGACCATAGGGCGGAGATGGATTACATACAATAACAAAATGCTGAAAGAGAGAACCTTACAATCTGATTGAGCAAGAATCTAAGACCGACAGTACTACTGCCAGCATATAATTGGAAAGATTACAACTCGCTTATCAATTACAATTCAACATATGAGAGACTTGCAATAATATTAGAACATTCCTTTGCTGAGAAAAGAGACTGAAATTGAAGGAATTAATTAATAGATCCAACCTTTTTGAAGCTTGCCCACCAATGATGAAGTATGCCGCAAGATCTTAAGATCCTTTCAAACTCGTTAAGAACAAGATGCAACTTTCTTCATTCTGTCTGACAGACCTGTGTTTTTCATCATAGAACAGCAATAGATATTCCTTGGAAAGTTCGTATCTCCCTTGAAACTCAATCAAACAATCTAAAATTGAATGCAAAACACAAGTAGAATGATGGCGTCCAGCTTAGGAACAAGAAACAGAACCAAAGATCAAATTATATTTAATGGCACAAATCCCAAGAATCTGCAGATGGTACGGCCCAGGTACAGGGGCGATTTTCAATTATAAAATCTGACAATGCTTCAAAAAATCTACAATCTTGCACAATGGGGCGCCTAGTCTAGACCAATGAATTTATGCAACACCCACAATGTATATTTTTGTCTTTTTGGAAATATGAATGAAATACTAGGTCTGCTGTAGCTAAAGTGCAAAAAACAGAAAACTTCTAACATGCAAGATCTGAAACTAACAATACTAATGCAGATTACAATGCACGGAATACAATGAATTCACAACTAGACTAAATTCATCACTAGTCGTTGTCTTACAAACGAGAAGAGATGCCCAACTAGGAGGTCTTCATCCCTCGAAGCAATCCAGAATCAATCCGGCAGCATAACGGTGTATTTTCCAAGATGCCCAAAACTGATGCACAAGCCCTCTTTTTATAAGTTTCGTTTGACTTCACGAAACCCTAACATCTTCTTTTAGGTCAAATCCTTCATCTCCTCAAGAAGGCGTACTTTCTCTTCAAAGCATTAAGAATTGATAAATTAAATATCATCTTTTTTCAAATAAGCGCCCCTCAAACCTTTGTTTTGACTTAGGAAATATTAAATCATTTCTCAATGAGGGCGCCACCCTCAAGGACCCACCTTTTAAACACAACATTAAGTTATTAAGTCTAGGCCCAAGGTCAACATTAAAATATAATATTTAAATGTGCCTTTTAATGAAATAACTTAGCTTATCCCTCCGGAGATGCACTGAAGCCAAAACTAAGTCAAACATCTGACCACTGAAACAGGAAGTCAACTGAGCTGAACATCATCTGACAAGCTGCCAAAAATAGAATTTACTAAAAATAGTAAATTCCAAAAAGTACTCTGAATGTTGAGACGAACATACCACTGCGAAGCCCTCTGAAAACCCAGAAGGAATCCGCCATTAAAACTATCATCTCCGAACAATGACCTCCTCAAAATTAGGAAACCCTAATTTTAACTTCCGACTAGCCTCCGGGTTCCCAAGGAAAGGCTAACGGTCACAGAAACTGTCAGGCTTGAAAAGGGGACATTACAGTCCGCCCTCCCCAAGATTGCTTGTCCTCAAGAAATTGCAAACTAGGATGCTGCATTATCTCATCACTTTCCCAAGTTGCATCCTCCATAGGCAGGTTCTTCCACTTTACCAAACATTCTCTGATAGTTCTATTCCTCAAGGAACGTTCTCTGAAGTCAAGTATCGACTCGGGAACCAGAACCAACTGTCCTTCTTCGTCCAACGGTGGCAACTGTGAAGAAGCAACCACATTGTGTCCAAGTGCCTTCTTGAGGCGAGACACGTGGAAGACGTTATGCACTCTGCTATCTGAAGGTAGCTCCAACTCATATGCAACAGCCCCAACCTTTCTGATGACCCTAAACGGCCCATAGAAGCGAGGTTTGAGCTTCTCAGCTCCACTCTTCTTGAGAGTTGACTGTCTGTAAGGTTGTAAACGGAGATAGACCATATCCCCAACCTCAAAAGAACGCTCTACACGCTTCTGATCAGCATACAACTTCTGCTGATTTTGTGCAATCTGCAAATTATCCTTCAGGGATCTCATTATGTCCTGACTATGCTGCAACAAATCCTTGGCTAATGGTGCTTTGCTGTCACCAAACACCAAATCTGCAAAGCTGGGTGCTTCATATCCATAAAGTGCTAAGAAAGGAGACATTTTGATTGACATATGGAAAGTAGAGTTGTAGCAATACTCGCCTATATGCAGCCACTTAACCCAAGCTTTTTGTTGTTCTGACACATAGTTTCTCAAGTAGCCTTCCAGCCACTTGTTCACCACTTCTGTTTGCCCATTAGTTTGGGGGTGATAACTCGTGCTTGGAGTGAGCACAGTACCACTCATTCTGAAAACTTCCTGCCAAAAAGTACTTAGGAACTTGCTGTCCCTATCACTTACAATATTCTTTGGCAAACCATGAAGCCTAAACACTTCTCGAAAAAACAAATCTGCAACTTGAGCTGCAGAAAAAGTGCTGGTAATGGCAAAGAAATGAGCAAACTTGGTTAATCTGTCAACTACCACGTAAATGCAATCCTTCCCTTGAGCCTTGGGCAACCCAGTGATGAAATCCATTGAAATGCTTTCCCATTTTTGATTGGGAATTGGAAGTGGTTGCAGCAGACCGGCTGGCAATGTGTGCTCATTTTTATTTGCTTGACAAACAGGACATTCCTGAATGTAACGTTGAACCTCCCTCTTCAAACCTTTCCAAGAAAACCTCTCTCGGATCTGCCTATAGGTCTTGAAAAACCCTTGGTGACCAGCAACTGGAATGTCATGAAAATTCAAAAGAATCTTCTTCTTGAGCTTAGAATCAGCCACCAGAAAGATTCTTCCCTTATATTAGATCAAACCCTCATTTTTCATCATGGAAATTTTTACCTTCGAAATCTGGTTGCAAACTGGGATTTTTTGCATAATCAATAAGCAACATGTCTCAATCTGCTGATGGCTCACACAATGAACTAAGATGGGGGGCCTTACGGAGAGCATGCGATACATTATTTTTTCTTTTTTCGTATTCAATGTCAAAGTCGTAAGCTTGAAGCTTACTTACCCATTTCTGTTGCCTCTCATTTAAATCCTTCTGGTGCATAAAATGCTTGAGGCTATTGTGGTCTGTTTTAACCACGAACTTATTCCCCACCAATTACTGTCGGAACTTGGCTAATGCATGCATAATGGCAAGCATTTCTTTGTCATAAATTGAATATGACCTTTCCACACCCCTTAATTTTCGGCTTTCAAATACAATAGGGTGTTTGTCTTGCATCAGGACAGCACCAACTCCTTCACCCGATGCATCACACTGCAGCTCGAATGGCTTGGAGAAATCAGGGATAGCCAAAACTGGGCACGAGCTCATGATCTTCTTAAATTTGTCAAAAACAACTTGAGCCTTTTCTGACCAAACAAAGGCCCCCTTTTTGGTGAGATCAGTAAGGGGAGCTGCATTCTGAGAATACCCCTTAACAAACCTCCGATAGAAACCACAAAGGCCCAAAAAACCTTTCAACTGAGTCAAACTTTCAGGTGGTGGCCAATCAACCACTGCTTTGATCTTCTCCGGATCCACCTTTACTCCCTCAGCACTGATTATGTGGCCAAGGTACAGTAACTCCACCATTCCAAATTCACATTTGGAAGCTTTAGCAAACAAGCTCTCAGATTCCATGATACTGAGCACTTCCTCCAAGTGCTTGAGGTGATCCTCCCACGTCTTGCTGTAGATCAGAATGTCATCAAAAAATATCAGCACAAACCTTCGTAACTGATTCTGGAAGACACAGTTCATGCAAGACTGAAAGGTTGCCGGAGCGTTAGTCAACCCAAATGGCATGACCAGGAATTCAGAATGGCCATAGTATTGACATCTGAAGCATTTTTTTCCACATCGACCCCCTCATTAGAGTATCGATGGTAGCAGGCCACTCGGATCAATCTTGAAAATTTGCCAGCCCCATGTCGCGAAACTACATCGAAGGCTCATCTATACGAGATGGGGTATGTTGCCATTGGTGCAGCATTTGAAACGCGTTGATTATGCATCGTACGTCAGCTGCAGAACCCTTTGCTGCGGATGCAAGGGGCTCTTGCTTGGGCGTACGAAACCCATCTCCAAAAGTTCTCGGATATTCTTCTCGATCTCATCCTTTTGCCTCTTCGGATACCGGTATGGAGTTGTGATCACCGGTTTAGCTCCTTCCTTGAGCTCTATGATGTGTTCTGAACCTCGATCAGGAGGAGGTCCAGGAGGTAAATCAGCAAACACTTTACTCTTTTTGGTGAGTAAAGATTTGATATCAGGAGGATGCTCTACTTTAGTTTCAGCTGGACTCGCTGGAAGAATCATGCACTCAGCAGCCCACTCCACTTGATCATGACGTATCAACTTCGCCATCCTCTTGAATGATACAATCCGAGGGCCACCATTTGACATTCCTCTCAACACCACCTTCTTCCCATCGGATTGAAACTTCAACTCCATAGTTTGCAGATTTAGCGAGATCTCTCCGAGAGATCGCAGCCATTGGATGCCAAGGACAGCATCTGTATCTCCAATATTGACCACATAGAAGTCATCCTTGACTTCGTAATTGCCCAATTGCATTGACATGTTCGGGATCCTCTTGGTGCATGAGATGTGAAACCCATCCGCAACCATAACTCTGACCCCTTCAAAGTCTTCTGTTTGCAATCCTTTCTTTGCCACCACAACTTCGTCTATGAAGTTATGTGTTGCACCAGTGTCAATTAAAGCAACAATACGTTGCCCTTTGATCATCCCCCGAACTTTAAAGGACTCATTCTTTTGGGCTTTTAAGTTTGTCGCGCCGCTGGCACTGCTTTTACCTTGACTCTTACGGAATTGTTTCTTCATCGGTACATATACGGTGAGCTTGCTACGGTCAAGAAAAATTAACGGGAATTTAACTGCATCGGTGGCAGGGCAATTTGATGCGTTTTGCCGCGTTCAGGTACCACAACAACTGGAAACGCCCTTCAGCCGGGTTCATTGATAGTCTGGATCCAATGCACCGAGGCCGCCCAGGGTTTACAATAGGACTTCCAAGCTCTATGATGAGGCTACGATGCCCTCTATCTCGCACGGCGGAACGTTGGGCTTGGCTTTGGGGCAGGCCCTCTCCATGTTTCTAGGTTTTTCATTTAGCTTCTTGTAGGGATTAATTGGATCGAAAGCGATCCCAGCCCTTGATTAACCATCAATCGCCTTGAGTGAATGGATTTTCATCTTCTGGGTTGGGTGACCATAACTGAAAGTCTTTGAAACTCAGCTATGTAGGCATCCACAGTGCCATATTGTCTCAACTGTGCCAACTCCCTAAAGTGCACTTCTGGGTCCTTCTTCTCGAACCTTTCAATGAATCTATTGGAGAACTCATCGTATCTAGTGATAGACCCATGACCTAAGGTGACTAGGCCATGGTACCACCATTCATGCGCCACCCCATCTAGGTGTAGCGTAGCGAATCTAATCGCTTCTTCTTCAGCCATTGGCCTAAGTGCCAAATAGTTGTCTAGTTTTTGTAACCAGGCTTGAGCAGAATTATTATCGCTTCCATCAAAATGGGCAAGCGTAACCTTGTTGAGAGCTTGGTTCCAGTCTCCTTGTGCTGGGGTTCTTCTTTGATCATAGTTTCTCCCTTGGCCTCTATCCTTCCTTCTATACTCCATGTAATCATTGAAGGACATGTCAATTTTTACTTCATCAGGAAGAGTATCATACTCTGTGCGGCCTATCCTCACCCTCTCCAAGGATGAAACATTTTCTTCCGGATCAGGCTGTGGGATTGCTGGTGTCAGAAACGTGGGTTTGAATGGTCTAGCAGAAATGTAAGTGTTGCTCACTGCAGGTTGGGCAACATGACCATTGTGCGGGTTGGAAGCACTGTGCTCCCCGGTATGCCCTGTGTTGTGTTGTGGTATATTGGGACCCAATCTCCCCAACAGGAGAGAAAACATATCCATCATGGCGTCCATCTTCTTATCGAGTCCTTGACCCAAATTGGCTGAATTGTCTATACCCTTCCCATTGTCACCTCTGTTGCCAGAACTTCTTTCATTATCCCCCATTTCTGTTTCTTGCGAAGACTCCCAATTAGCCCTCAAAGAGCCTGCCGAATTTGTGGCGGTATACGGGGCTTGATGCAAATGCAGGAAACGTGCCTCTTCTCTTGCCTTCTCTTGCCAAATGCATACGTTCTGCAGCCCGCTCCTTGAGAGCAGTTTCCACGGGATGGCGGGATCACATTAAGCTCTGATACCTTTAATCTCTGGGAGGGCCAATTTTTTCGCGTTTTCAAATACTGATTACAACATTGACCAAATGCACCGTTGCAGGTTTAGATGGATAAAAGCGAAAAGAAATGAAAACTCTACGATCTGAAGGGGCTCAGCGTCAAATTATGTGCTACCCAATCCAAAGGAACAGATTGAGGCTGACCATATGTGAATTGAAGAGTGTAGGCTTGGAAAGGAAGTACTGAATAGGCTACTCAACACCCAGAATGTGCTTGCTCACCCAGAATGGGAAGTGGCTACCATAGGGCGGAGTTATACTATTTCAACTAGTACTGTAAGCAAACTAGAAGGAAATGCTGAATATTGAATCTACTCTACACCCAGAATGTGCTTGCTGACCCAAGATGGGAAAGTAGCGACCATAGGGCGGAGATGGATTACATACAATAACAAAATGCTGAAAGAGAGAACCTTACAATCTGATTGAGCAAGAATCTAAGACCGACAATACTACTGCCAGCATACAATTGGAAAGATTACAACTCGCTTATCAATTACAATTCAACATATGAGAGACTTGCAATAATATTAGAACATTCCTTTGCTGAGAAAAGAGACTGAAATTGAAGGAATTAATTAATAGATCCAACCTTTTTGAAGCTTGCCCACCAATGATGAAGTATGCCGCAAGATCTTAAGATCCTTTCAAACTCGTTAAGAACAAGATGCAACTTTCTTCATTCTGTCTGACAGACCTGTGTTTTTCATCATAGAACAGCAATAGATATTCCTTGGAAAGTTCGTATCTCCCTTGAAACTCAATCAAACAATCTAAAATTGAATGCAAAACACAAGTAGAATGATGGCGTCCAGCTTAGGAACAAGAAACAGAACCAAAGATCAGATTATATTTAATGGCACGAATCCCAAGAATCTGCAGATGGTACGGCCCAGGTACAGAGGCGATTTTCAATTATAAAATCTGACAATGCTTCAAAAAATCTACAATCTTGCACAATGGGGCGCCTAGTCTAGACCAATGAATTTATGCAACACCCACAATGTATATTTTTGTCTTTTTGGAAATATGAATGAAATACTAGGTCTGCTGTAGCTAAAGTGCAAAAAACAGAAAACCTCTAACATGCAAGATCTGAAACTAACAATACTAATGCAGATTACAATGCACGGAATACAATGAATTCACAACTAGACTAAATTCATCACTAGTCGTTGTCTTACAAACGAGAAGAGATGCCCAACTAGGAGGTCTTCATCCCTCGAAGCAATCCAGAATCAATCCGGCAGCATAACGGTGTATTTTCCAAGATGCCCAAAACTGATGCACAAGCCCTCTTTTTATAAGTTTCGTTTGACTTCACGAAACCCTAACATCTTCTTTTAGGTCAAATCCTTCATCTCCTCAAGAAGGCGTACTTTCTCTTCAAAGCATTAAGAATTGATAAATTAAATATTATCTTTTTTTTGAAATAAGCGCCCCTCAAACCTTTGTTTTGACTTAGGAAATATTAAATCATTTCTCAATGAGGGCGCCACCCTCAAGGACCCACCTTTTAATGCAAAGTTATTAGAGTCTAGGCCCAAGGTCAACATTAAAATATAATGGCCCAAATGTGCCTTTTAGTAGAAACAACTTAGCAGCTTATCCTCATTAGATGCGAGTAAACTAAGTCAGGCAATAGACCCTTTGAAGCGAGGAAGTCAACCCGGTGAACATCATGTCGACCAAGGTGCCAAAATAAATTTACTAAAAAATAGTAAATTCCAAAAGTACTCTATCTTGGGGCAGACATACCAGAAGCCCTCTGAAAACCCAGAAGGAATCCGCCATTAAAACTATCATCTCCGAACAATGACCTCCTCAAAATTAGGAAACCCTAATTTTAACTTCCGACTAGCCTCCGGGTTCCCAAGGAAAGGCTAACGGTCACAGAAACTGTCAGGCTTGAAAAGGGGACATTACACCAACACCCCGTACGATCTTTCTTTGCATGCATGTCATATAAGGTTTCCATAGAAGAAAAATCACCTTACCCACGTGAAAAACCTATTCCACCAAGTCCTAATAATTGAAGCATCCTCACCTCAGCCATAAGTCTTTTTTATGGCAGCCCAAAATCCCTTCATCACCTCTCTATTCTCATATGAAGACCCCTTCTTGGTCAATTTTGTATCATACCGCTTAAGATTCAAGGCATAAACAACATAATGAAGGGGTGTGTTAAGTTTGTTCCGTCTTCCATGTATCTTTTCTTCTATCAAAGGATATAGAGAAAGATCTCTAACATTTGTTATTTTCTTAATTCTTTCACACGTAGAATCCATTCCTTCATAAATCTCTCCCAAACATGGCTTGTCTGAATTTACAAATTTGATCACCTCACAAATGGGTTGAATAAAGTCAACAACAAATTTAAAGAACAATTGTAATGATTTTAATTGTTAGTTGAATTGATAGTTGCATGAGGTAATATTAGGACTAGTGGATGAGATGATTTGTAATAAAACTTGCATCTCATGCAAGTAGTCGTAGTTAGGGTAGAAGTGTAGTTAATTTATTTCATTTATTTTTATGCAATTGTTTGTCAATTGTTTAAATAAGTGTCTTTTTGCAATTAGTTGGATCAATGGTAATTCTCATGTCTGCATATTGCTGAAATTGCGATTTAGTGTTATTGTCAAATTTGTTATTCATTCAATGGGATCATACACCTACTTTTCTTCTAAGTTACTATTGAAGTGTTCTATCTTATGTGTTAGTGTACCTTTATGAGTTAAATATCTTTTAATAGTTATTGAAAGCTTTGTATTGCAATAGGTGTTAGGTTGGTCTCTTGTAGCTTTGTTTGCAACAATAGTGTTTAGTTTATAATATTTGGTGTCATTTAATCCTTATATGCACTTGCTTTGTCCAATCTCAGTATTTAGTTGAGCAATGCAAGTGTGTAGTAATAATATTTAGTTTAAGTCAAAAAGTCTAAAATACTTTGCCTTGTTTTGAAAAAATGTTTTAGTCTCTTACACTAGGCAAACCCAAAAAGATACATTTAAAGTTTATTGAAAGCTTTGTATTGCAATATGTGTTAGGTTAGTCTCTTGTAGCTTTGTTTGCAATGATTGTGTTTAGTTTATAATATTTGGTGTCATTTAATCCTTATATGCACTTGCTTTGTCCAATCTTTTGTATTTAGTTGAGCAATTCAATGTCATGCCCCCGACTTTCCCCAACACTTAGGAAAATCGCAGCAAGTTCCAATAATAAATTGTTGCCTTTAATGTCATGTCCCCTTCTCAGTGACATCTCTCAGAGGACAGGATTGGCCTATCACACGACCCTCGTAGGCCGATAGACTGGATAGAGGGTCACTTCGGAGCTTGGCTCAGCTTCAGTCAGCAGGGATTGATCAGTTGTCTTTCGTTCTAGCTCGATCGGAGACTATTTGCAGAATTGCTATTTTTAGCAGTTCCTGGCAGGCAGTGTGGGACCACTGCTATTTTTAGCAGTATGGCTGTGGCGGCATCAGGAATCACTTCAGAGTTCGTCAGCATCAGACGGATCAGTCATCGGGTTAGAAACGAGGAAGATATTAATATTTGATCGTATTGATTAAATATTAATTACTTAACGTTTATAATATAAAGTTATAATTTTTAATTATAACTTAAGTGATTGCCTTGAGGGGTGCGCCATCATTAAAAGGGGGCCAGTTTGACATTTGATTTAATTTAAAATATTCAGCTGAGGACTATTGAAATATTAAAATATTAAAACATGAATATTTTAATGAAACCCTATTATGGTGGAAATCGCACTTTTGAGAAAGATAAAGGGTTTTGCATTGAGATTTGCGTGTATATGTGATTATTAGGTTTGAAATGATCAATTTTAGTGCGAGCGAGACTTTACAGGGTTTAGGTGTTGGTGCCTTGGGGAGCGAGCCATCTCGATGGAAAGCAATTGAGGAGAGTGTGCAATATCCTTGATCTATTATTGCCTCACGAGAGGTTTCTTATTGGCGGAGGAGAAAACTCTGAGCTTCGAGGATTCATCATCTTGAGTTCTTTTCGGTTGTTTTCATCGAGGAGATCATCCTTAGCTAGAAGCACCATATTAAAGGCTTGGGGCGGTGATTTTGGAAGGGCATTTATTCTACAGTTACGTGGCCATTACTGCTTTGTCGGGGGGCGTACTATCACTTGGCATTACTCACGGGAATAAAATAAGCGCTATCGAGGAGGGACTGGTTTTGCATCAAAGGAGGCGCCTAGATCACTGGGTCATTCTGTGCTTGCCAGACGGAGGGAGAAAGCAAGGAATCTATACAGCCGTACAAATTTGTGCATCATCAGCAAGCAGATTTACCAGGTTTTACCAAATAAAAATCATTATTTCTTCTTGCATGTCAATAGAACTATATTGTATTGAGCAAAAATGAATAGAAGATGAAACGCCTTCAATCTTAGTTGTATTTTCCCTGCTTAATAGTCATCTAGCATTTTTATTAAATTTATTACAATTTTCTGCAAAAGCCGTACTGTTCATTAATTGCATCAAAAACCAAAAAAAATCACAAAAACTCAAAAACGTCAAAAAAACATTGAACTTCAGTCAGAATCCGTATCAGGGGGAAACAGGGGTTTCTACATTTAAACTAAGCTGTCCTACCCCGATCACAACCCTCATAGAAATTAAGTGGAGCGACCATTTTTTTTGGGCAGCAGATTACATTGGTATGAAAGGCAGCAGATAATATCAGCAATCAAGGCATACAAAAGAAGGCATATTAATAAATAACCAAGATCAGCGATCGAGGCATGATTATATTTTAATAAGAAAAGAGGCAGCGATTAGTTTTACTGATATTGCAGCGATCAAATAAATGAAAGGGTGCCCTACTTAAAATGAGATGCCTCTTTTTGTCCCCTCTCTACATAGGGACACGTCTCTTGAAGATTTAAAGAGGGTATAAAAAGAATATAAGTAGCAATACAAGAAGGGGAAGCAATATCTTCTGAATATTAAAAATAGATTGAACAGGAAGGCAATTGGAGCAGATCAATCATAATTATCTGCATTCAGCAGACAAGGGCAGAAGTCAGCATTTGTTAATATATTTGCATCTTAGAATATAGCTATCTTATATTTTAGCAAGTATTGTGGTATGCACTATTATGATTATTGTGAATGATGATTATTAATGTATAATCTCTTATGAATCTGGAATGTTTATTGCTGTAATTGTTGGTCAAACTAGATTCTTATTAGTCATTAAATTGCTCGTTCCCAATAAGCAACCATGTGGAGGAGTGGGTAAATACAAGAAGGGGGAGCAGATACAAGATTTTCTTCTAAGTACGCCACCCCATGTTGGATGCCCGCATGTCTGCCACTTGTGGGCCAATGGGGTGAATGTCTGCTCTTGGGCTTAGATAGGAGAATCTACGTGCACCCCATTGTAGCTTTGCCTCCGATCTCTACATGGGTTGGTTGTTGAGATGGATTCAAGTAGTCTCAATGATAAGAAGGATGGATAAGGCAGCATGGATAGGGAAGGCAAATACAAGTTTATCCACTAAGCACACCACCCCAGGTTGGATGCCTATGTGTCTGCCACTTGGGGCCAAGAGGGATGGTATATCCGCTCTTGGGCTTAGCATGAGGATAGCTTCGGGTGCCTTATGTTTCTCGTCCAAGTCCTATTATGGCTAATCTTCTGTCATGCACTATAGATATTGTGTAGTTTATATAGATTCAAAATAGTTATGTATTTTACATGGTTTAAATAGATAAGACATTTACTATATATGTTTTGATCATATGAATTATATTTCCAATATTATCTAACAGGATTGTAGGACCTAAACCAAGATTCATCTTGCTTAAAGCATTTAATTGGTAAATTATAATCCTAACCACATTAAACTTGTGGTTCTAGGGCAAGATTTAGGGCAATCTCAAGAAGGGGATATTACATGCAAGTGTGTAGTAATAATATTTAGTATAAGTCAAAAAGTCTAAAATCCTTTGCCTTATTTTGAAATTTTTTTTCAGCCTTTTACACTAGGCAAACCCAAAGATAAACATTTAAAGTTTATTTAGCTTGAATGTCAAATCACCCCCCAAAACACTAGAGTTTGTAATTTGCAAGTATATATTGTTTATAGTAGGTTTAGTTTTATTTTATAGGGAGATTCCCCTTCTAATTCGAAGAGTGGGTCTACTACACATTTGTTCCATTTTTGTGTTGCATCAAAAGGTGCAAATTAAAATGCCAATAATTTTTGGCTACTCTATCAAGAAATGACATAAGACTATCGTCTTATTTGTTGCAACATTTATATTTGGCACAAAGGTTCTAGAGTTAATAATTTTTCAGTTTCATTACAAACAATGATTGATCAAGAGGGAAACCACATCAACAACAATCAACCGCCTCCACGAGTGCCATGGGAAAATCAGATTGGCCTTTTGGCGTTGACACAGAATCATGAGAGCTTCCTTGAGGATCAAGGAAGAATTTTCCCAAGTTCTATGATGACAAGAAGCAACATCCTGATGAATATATTTCAACCTTCACTATTGTGTGTGGAATTTTGAGGGTACCGCATGAAGATGTTGCAGTCTGCTTGTTTGTGGAGACCTTGCAAGGGACAACGGTTGATTGGTTTCACCACCTTGTTGTTGGTTCAATGATGAGTTTGGAGTCAATTAGTGAGAAGTTTCTTGCATGCTTCAAGTCAGGGGAACAGTCATATTTTGTTTGTACAACTCTCAAATTCAAAAAAAGACGAAAGTGAACCTATGTGAGAGTTTTGTTGCAAGGATTACCGTCTAGTTACCAAGATTGCAGACACTTTAAATCCTGCTTCTGAGATTCTTCTAAGTTGCTTCATCAATGCTCAATCTTTAGAAGTTTCTTTCTTTCTCAAGCAAAGGACTGTTACAGAATTGGGGGATGCTCAAGAACATGCTATTAAGTTGGAGGATCATATGATCACCTCAAGAAAGATACAAAAAGATTCAATTAGGCCAGTAATTCCTTGAATGTTCAATCCATAGCAGCATTAATTGTTTGGGGAAAAAATCGGCAAACCAAAAGTTCAGGATTTTTTGAAAAAATCGGGAAAAAATCGGATTTACAAAAAGAGGCAAAAAATTGAAGAAAAACAGTCAGAAAGTAATTTTTTTAAAAATTTAATGGCATTTCCATAGCATACAGACATTAAAAGCAAATAAAATATAGAGTTCAATCCATGAATTATAGAAAATAGATTTTCGTTGGTTATACTCATATCGCTGATTAGTGATTACATTGCACAAAACATACTACAACTACATAAATATCAAATGGTGACAGTTGTCAAAATGTCTATTACAATATAGTTTGACTTTGTACAAAGTAAACCTATAAACTAAGTACAAAGTTCCAAAAAAATCAATTGTAGCAATATTATTTAAATACTAAATAATAATAAAAATAAAGCAATAAACTTATTTAAAAGTAATACAGTTTTTTTTAGTATTTTACTATATAATATTATTAGTATTATTTTTTGAATTTTCAAATTCAATATTATACTAAATAAAATTATACTGTATATAAAAAATAATACTAAATTAAAAAAAAATACAGTATTTTTTACTAAATTATACTTATTTCAAAATAATAATATAGTATTTTTATTTAGTATAATACTGATTTTGAAAAAACAATACTAAATTAAACTATTTATTCAAAGTTCTAAATAGAAAAAAATTATAATACTTTTCAAATTTTGGCGGTAGAAATGCATCTTGTTGGAATTGCATCAGGCTTACTTTACTTGGCAGGAAACTTTGAAGAAATGCAAAGAAATGCTTACGTACGGGGAAGAAATGCGTCGATGGAAGGAAATGATAAAGTCACATATACAAGATTCTTGTCGATGATGTCAACCTCACGAGGAATTCAATGGAAAGTCCACCGGATTCTATTCGGTCGATGATGTCATTTAGCGTTTTTCATTTACAGCGTATATAAATTTTTAAAGCAATTTTTAGGGTTTTCCGTGGGAATTTAATGGTAGGTAGGTGAGAAGTTTAATCGCATTTTTTTTCCAGATTTAAACGTGATTAAAACGTTGAAATAGACGTTGACTATTGTCAACGATTTTTTGAAAAAGACGGGGAAAAAAACGTGCTGGGTGCAGATTTATTCAAAATCGCGATTTTTTCCAGATTTATGCTTCTAAATTAAACAATTTCCACCTCTTTCAATTAGAAAAGATTATTTTATCAATAATATCAACGATAGTTCTCATGTGCCTACTTCGCCAACAAGGTAAGTGGCATACATCTCTTTTCTTGCACACAAATATTGTTTGTTCCTTCAATGTGTGAACATGATGGAGAAAGTTGTCTTATGATGCACAGAGTCGTACATGTATTGATAGCTTCAAATGAAAGTCAAGGATTTTCAGATAGTCTAGAACGTCTTTTAGACTGTTTGAGTATTTCAGAAATTTAACACTTTTTAAACATAAAACCAGATAAATCATATAAATCATAAATCAGAACATTAAGAGCATCAATAAACACCATTAACAAGATGAACACCGGAATTACGCGAAAAACCCTTTTAGGTAAAAAACCATCGCAAAATATTGCTTTTATTACTTGAAAGGGCACCAACCCTATTTACACAAGTGAACACCAACCCACTGAGAGCAGCTCTCTGAGATCACCAACTCTCCTTCGAAGCACCAACTCCAGCGTGAGCACCAACTCACTGAGAGCACCAACTCCGAACCAACTGAAGCACCAACTCCAGTGTTGCTGAAGCACCAACTTCAGACTTCGAAAATTAACCAAACGCTGAAAATCTGCCCCTTAACAACAGTATACTTCCTTCACACCAACTGAGACACTCATACAAATATGCATAAAAACAGTTCTACTTCCAAATCTGCACACACACCTTGACTGATAATCTTCTTTGAGTGCACATTCAGGGCTCTGTCTCTGTCATCTATCACTGAAACAAGGTCCACTGTAATCCATTGCACTGTCAAACATTGAACCGGCCAATACTTTACAGCTATACCACTGTCGCAAGACTTTGTATCAATACCACTGTCACTTTGCTACAATAATCCCTCAAGGCAATACATCAATATGTAAGAGCAAACAATCCAGAATGAAGAAATTGCACTGTCAAAATGAGCAAGACACTGTCAAACTGGTCTGATATCAAGACACTGACTAACCACTTTGAACAACTGCCACTAACCACAGAAATGAATCAATCAATGTAATCCAATGTAAAGCATAACTTCTGTCAAGGCAAGGCACATATAGAACTGGCAAATTAGTGACTAAGATCACTGGCAAACAGTGATTGGGAAAACAGTCATGAAAGTCACTGTATGTTATCACTGTCTAAATATCATATCACTGCCTAAGAGCCATAGGATACTGTCACTGCAAAATATCACTCAAGGCAGGTCAAAAACTGATACAAAGAGCATTGTCCACTGTTCAAACTATGACTGAGAAAATATTCACTGAAATCACTGTTGAAGCAGCCCACTATTGATTAACGACTGAGATCACTGTTATAACCTATAACAAAATGCTCAAGGCCAAACCAACACTACTGTCACAGCATATAGATAAAGACTCATGGTGGATAACAATCATAAAAGAGGATGACATAGTAAACACTCCATACATTCAACGTGCACTCAAAACACAAGATATCAATCAAATCACCACTGCTGCAGCATCCTAATAAAATCCGGTGACCATTAGACATACAAAAATATATCCTCGAAAAACCACGCTAATTTGATGAAGACAAAAATTAAGTATCTCCGGCTCCAAATAAAGGTAACTGTTGCTGCAGCTTCTTCTCACAAAATGAAGACCCACACCAAAGTGGTAAAAATGACGAAAGTTATTATCAATGTTTTTTGAACCCGACTCCATTCAGATTTAATTCAAAATGATTCTTCATAGCATTCGACTCTATATTAAAATTCTTACTGGTCAATTTGTAGCAAAAACTTCTCATAGCAAAGACTCCCAAAAGTCCACCCTCTACACATGGTACCAAGAAGATAGCCGACAGCTGAAGCCGTCTACAATTCAAAGGCGCTACAAAAAAAGGTGGTCATAACGTCTTCACATCTCAAAAGTTTCAACCACGACCTTGCAAAGAAACGTAACAGTCAACGAGTCTTTGGTT